>JBBPBX010038988.1:15841-30116 GCA_038048925.1 Garcialebias charrua
TATATAATTACCCCGCACATACGTGTGGTAAAAAAAGAAAAAGGTTTATTATACGTCCAATGTAGTATAACTTGTATATAACATTGTGATTCTCAATTCAAGTCCTCAGGCCTCCCTGCTCTGAATGTTTTAGATGCACCTATTCTAGAACAGCTGGTCCACATGATTGCATCTCCTCTTCTGCAGCCACCAAGTCATGCAGAAGCAGGTGTGTAGAGGTAAAGTGGCATATGCAATAAGGCTAGTAAAAATAAAATATATATCATCAGTAGTGTAGATATAAAAAGTAAAGTAAAAGTAGTGTAAAAGTAGTGCAATTTGTCCTGATTACTTACAACCTCTTCTTGGACCTGCTCCCCCAGGTGGGAAAGGTCCCTGAAAGAGGACCAGACTTAGTTTTTTTAGATTTTTCTACCTGGATTATTGATCATGCATCAGGGTGTCCCTGGAAAAGTTCAGAGTTCAGTCACACACTTCTACTGGAGATGATGTGGTGGATTTCCCTGAAGAGGAAGAAGTCAACTGTTAACCGTCCCAGACTGGAAATAAAACACAAAGAGGTAAAAAAAAAAGAGTTAATAAGATTATAACTTTAAATTGAAAAAAGTTATATAGATAATAATATTAATAAAACAACAATACCTATTCTTGAACGGTTGTTATGAGGTGGTTGAATCTCTCGGTTATCATCATCATCATCATCATCATCATCATCATCATCATCATCATCATCATCATCATCATCATCATCATCATCATCATCATCATCATCATCATCATCAGGGCTTTAATCAGCTCCAGGGCTTGTTGACAACATCAGTTTTGGTTTTTTCATAAAGTGATGAACTTTTTTTTTCATTCATTCATTCAACCTTTATTTAGTCAGGTAAATCTTTTGAACCTCATGGGCTCATTTACGAAAGCGACCTGCTAAAACTAAAGAACAATGAACAGCAATGGTAGAATTTCCTTAAACAATAAACAATAAACAAACAAACAATAAACAATAGAAAACAAAAGAGAGAAAACAAAGTATCAAAAAACTAGCAAAACATTATAAGGTAGACGTATAAAATCAAAGACAGGAACAAATCTGCATTGGTTTTTGCCAGGATTCCAACAGATTCTGAAAACCATTTAGAGAAGTCAAGTTCGAGAGCTTCAGATCTTTTTGTAAGATATTCCATGAAGCAGGAGCGGAGTAGGAGAAGGCCCTTTTTCCAAGTTCAGTCCTCACTGACGGAACACTGCAGGTAATCATGTCCTGAGAGCGCACGCTGTAGCTGCACTCACGCAAAGACATGTAGGAGGAGATGTATGAGGGCAGCAGACCAAGAAGTGATTTAAAGATGAAAATGTACCAGTGGAAGAGTCTGCGTGAGGTTAATGATGTCCAGTTAACCAGTGAATACAGGGTGCAGTGGTGGGTACGATAATCAATAATAATTACTTTCGGTTCAGAAATAATTACTTTCGGTTAAGGAGCGGAGCTTCAAAACAGTCTGAAGTGTTGACATGATGGATGTTGTGGCGGAGCTCACAAACTTTAAAGTCTTCACATCAATCCAGAGATTTAAAAATGTATACAGCTGCGACAGTGATCTGGACCATTCTAAATTACTTGATGAAGGAAGTTTAAATGCTGCTGTTAGTGGTGTTTGCAACAAGCTGTTTTTCTTGCTTTTAGAAGAGACGTTCACATTGGGATGACATTGTTTCAAGTTTGTTACCAAGTTAGAAGTGTTGAAAAAAAAAACGTGTTGCAACTGCAGATCTGAGCTCCTCTGCACGTCCGCACCAATCTCCATGAAACAACGTCCTGAAACAACAGCTTTGGACTTGCGCTCGTCTTTTAACAAGGAAGCCATAACTTTCCCAAAAAGGACACCGCAGTGAGAAGCTAATGCTACGCGTGCTGCAGATAATAGTGCCGTGCTGAAACACGCCTAGGAATTTTAGTTCTGCGGCGCAATAAGAAAATTCAAAACTGGGTCACAAGAGCCCGGGCCCCCCCAGGCATCGCACTGCGCCCCCCCAGGGGGGCGCGCCCCACTATTTGAGAAACGTTGCACTAGGGGCGTAGGCAGTACCAGTTTAAGTCGCTAGGGGTGCTAAAGAGTCTGTTCACGGCTTCAGACATAACTGGAGGCTTTTCCTGTTGTTTGTGTATTGAGAATAATAACCCATCACCCAACTCCAAATCTCTGAAAGTGAGTGGGAGAAGAGAATGAACAACACGACCAGAACTGTGAGAGAGAGAAATGCAGCCCAAGAGGAAATCTTATTCAGCCAACTTCAAGCTGCAGATGATAAGATACGCAGTGGAGCACGGGAACCGGGCAGCTGACCGGCACTTTGGAATCAGCGAAAAACTTGTCCGGGACTGGCAGAAAGCGGAGAGTTCGCTGACCGATATGAAGCGCTCCAAAAGGGCGAACCGGGGCTGCAAGGCCCATTGGCTGGAGCTTGAGCAACGGGTGAAGGCGTGGATGGTGAAAGAGCGCACGTCGGGTCGAGGACTCTCCACTGTCCAGCTATGGCTGCACGCCATGGCGCTGGTGAAAGAAATGGACATTGCGGAGTTCGCTGGGGGCCCATCGTGGTGTTTCAGATTCATGAGGCGTCATCAGCTTTCGATACGGGTGCGCACCACAATGTGCCAAAAACTTCCGGTGGACTTTGAGGAGAAGTTTGCCAGCTTTTGCGCCTGTGTCTCACGCCAGGTAAGCTAACGAATATATATTTTTAGGTGTTTATCTTGCTAAAATTAAAATAGATGCAGGTCTGTTCGTTGCTATTGCATGTCTGGTGCTACGCATGCTCGTTGTTTATGTGGTAGAAAAACTATTTAAATTCAGCTGATTTGACTGTCAGGGTTTGATTAGGCAGGTAAGAACCCAAAGATGCAGGCAAGGACTCAGACTCAAAGAATTATAAAAAGAAACACTTTAATAATACAAAAAAATCAAAAAGCTTACATGGTAGCAAAAACTCACGATGACTATGGAATGAGGAACGGGACAGGTTGGCAGGACAGGACAGGGAATACCCAACGACAACATGACAAAAAACAGACTGGCAGACAGAGTATATATACACACACAGACAAGACAGGCAGTAATGACAAACACTTGGGAACAATTAACAGAACAGGGCTGGGAAACTAATTAAACCTGGGATGTGGAGATTAAACTGAAAACTAAACTTAAACCAGGAGCAGAACTAAACTAAACAAAGAGCACAAAAAATAATTAATCTTAGAGAACAGGAGGCAGGACTGTAGAACTAAATTAAGAGTATAAACACAAAAGAAGGTTGAATTGAACACAAGTAGACACAAAATAGAAACGTCAGACAATGACACAGAACTGAATTAAACAGTATGGGCAGAAGCAAAACGCAAACAGACAGAACACAGAAACACCAGACACTAGAAGACAGACCATGACATAACCTCCCCCTCAAAAGGCGTCAGCTGACGTCCCTCAAAGCCCAAACACACAAAAAACACAGAACAGGTAGGAGGACTGGGGAAAACACCAGGACGGAGGGCTTGAACAAACTAAACAAAAACCGACAGGTCTAGACCTGGGAAACATTCAAAAACAAGATAGTAGCCGGGCGGGCGGCTGGGAGGCCGTCTATCACGCAGATGTTGGTCGGTCGGGCGGCCAGGAGGCCATCCATCACGCAGAGGCTGATTGGGCATACGGCTAGGAGGCCGTCCATCACGTAGAGGTTGGTCGGGCGGGTGGCCGGGAGGCCTTCCATCACATAGAGCCTGGTCGGGCGGGCGACCGGGAGACCGTCCAACACTAGGAGCCTTGGGAGCCACAGTTGGCAACACGGGGACCTGGGGAACTACAGCTGACAACATAGGAACCTGGGGAGCTGCAGACAACGAAGATGAAACCCTAGGAGCTACAGACGGTGAAGACGAAACCCCAGAAGCTACAGACGGCAAAGATGAGGCCATGTCGGCAGAGCCTTCATCGGCAGAGTCGTCTTCGGTCGATAAGCAGATGGGACGAGGGACTCCTACCAGGGACCCCTCGGAACGGGAAACGTGAGGAGACCCCTCCAGGGACCCCTCAGCACAGGGAACGCAAGGAGACCCCTCCAGGGACCCCTTGGCACTAGAAATGTGAAGAGATCCCTCCTAGAACTCCTTGGCACTGGAAACATGAGGAGATCCCTCCAGGGACCCCTCGGCACAGGAAACGTGAGGAGATCCCTCCAGGGACCCCTCGGCACAGGAAACGTGAGGAGATCCCTACAGGGACCTCTCGGCATAGGAAACGTGAGGAGCCCCCACCCGGGATCCCTCAGCACAGGAAATGTGAGGGGCTCCCTCCTGGGAGATGTCCTCTAGAGATGCTAGAGCTTCTGGAGACATGGAAGATTCTGATGACACTGAAAGTCCTGGAGATGCAGGTTTTGGAAGGCCTGCTGCTGCAGGTTCTGGATTGCTTGCTGTTGCAGGTTCTGGAAGGTCTCTTGCTGCAGGTTCTGGAAGGTCTCCTACTACAGGTTCTGGAAGGTCTCCTGCTGCAGGTTCTGGAAGGTCTCCTGCTGCAGGTTCTGGAAGGTCTCCTGCTGCATGTTCTGGAAGGTCTCCTACTGCAGGTTCTGGAAGGCCTACTACTGTAGGTTCTGGAAGGTCTGCTTCCGTAGGTTCTGGAAGGCCCGTTGCTGCAGGTTCTGGAAGACCTGCTGCTGTAGGTTCTGGAAAGCCTGCTGCTACAGGTTCTGAAAGGCCCGTTACTGTAGGTTCTGGATCTCCTGCTGCTACAAGTTATGGGTATCTTGTTACTATAGGTTCTGGATCTCCTGCTACTATAGGTTCTGGGTCTCCTGCTTCTGTAGGTTCTAGGTCTCCTGCTACTACATGTTCTGGGTCTCCTGCTGCAGGTTCTGGGACTCCTGCTGCAGGCTCTGGATCTCCTGCTACAGGTTCTGGGACTATTGCTGCCGGTTCTGGGATTGGAACTTGTACCGTGGTACTTGTCTTTAGAGTCCTTATGAAAATCAAGATTTCTTGGTACTCAGGAAGTTGGATCAGACCAGGTTGAGATAACAAGAACTCTTCTGCGAGAGAAAGCAAAAATTTAGAGCAGTCCGGATTATTTTCAGCAAAGGTGATGAAATTAAGCAATGTTTGATTTATTAATATGTAGTCGTTGGTTAGGGGCTAGAGCGTGTGGGACCCAGTCTCTTCCGGACTGAGCATGAACAGCTGGACGTGCTGGAGGTATGGTGTCGAGCTCCGTCCTCACCAGAATCCTAGGAGGTGAGGCAATGGGGACCGCCCTCACAGCAACACTGGAGCTGGGCACAGGGGACTCAGTCTCGTTGGACTGAGCAGGACCAACTGGATGGACTGGAGGTGTGGTGGACCACTTCCGGGTCTTCTTTTTTCCTCTCTTACGGCAGCGTTGTGAGTGGACAACGAGGGTAAGCCAGAGTTCGTCCTCTGACTCTGCATCCTCCCCGACGTCCACCCGGAGTAAGTTGGCATGGGAGCTGAGAAGAAACTGGACCTGGACGTTGTGTGGCTACCTTGAGTCTTTCTTCTTCTCTCCTCCTACAGCAGGAGAGGTGAAGGTAGAACCTCCACCGCCTGGCTATGCTCCATCAGTTCCATGACAGGTTTGGTCTAATAGGTACCACATCTGACCGTGGATCTCCTCATCTTAAATGAGTCTCAAAAAACAGGTAAACAACAAAAACTGAGGAGAACCTAGGGACTCAGACTCAAAAATTATAAAAAGAAGCACTTTAATAATTCAAAATAATCAAAAAGCTTGCATGGTAGCAAAAACTCAAGAGGACCTTGGAACGAGGAACAAGACAGGTTAGCAGGATAGGACAGGGAATACCCAACGACGACGCAACAAAGAACAGACTAGCAGACAGAGTATATATACCGTACTTTTCGGCATATAAGTCGCTGTTTTTTTTAATATTAATTTGCATGTCCTGCGACTTATATGGTGAAGCAACATATTTATGGATTTCCCCCCATATTTTAGACCCATTTTTGGCTCAGATATGACCGTTTTTCATTTTGACAAAAAATTGTGCAGTACCAGTTTCAGCCGCTATGGGCGCTAAAGAGCCCTCAAGTCTGTTTACCTGCAGACTGTACCTGGAGGCGTATCCTGTTATTTGTGTAATGAGATAAAACCCATCACCCCCACCAAATCACTGAGAGTGAGCAGGAGAACAGACAAGACGACATCGATACCAACATCCGGGAGAGAACGAGCAAGAGAACAAAGAGGAAAATATGCCGCCAAAAAGAAAATCCTATTCTGCAGAATTTAAGCTGCAGGTCATTAAATTTGCAGCAGAACATAGCAATCGAGCAACAGATTGTCACGTTGGGGTGAGCAAGAAATTGGTCCACAACTGGAGAAAGGCGGAAGTCTCGCTGACTGCCATGAAGCGAGCCAAGAGGGAGAACCGTGGGAGCAAGGCTCAGTGGCTCGAGCTAGAGCAGAGGATCAAGCAGTCGGTTTTGGAGGAGCACGTGGCTGGCAGAGGTGTCTCCACTGTGCAGCTGCGGTTGCACGCCGTGGCTCTGGCTAAAGAGATGGACATCTTGGAGTTTGCTGGTGGTGCTTCGTGGTGTTTTTGTTTCATGCGTCGAAACCAGCTGCCTCTGAGAGCGTGCACCACGATGTGCCAAAAACTGCCAGCGGACTTCGAAGAGAAGGTCAACAGCTTCCATGCCTTTGTCGCCCGCGAAGTCCAGGAGCACCGTGTCTCGCCTGTCCAAATTGTGAATGTGGATGAAGTCCTGCTCACTTTTGACATCCCGATGTCCAGGAGTGTCTCCAGAAAAGGTGAGAAAAGTATGTCCATTGTAACCACAGGACACGAGAAGTCCCACTTCACCGTGGTCCTTGCGTGCTACGCTGATAGGATAAAGCTGCCGGCCTTGGTGATCTTCAAAAGAAAAAACATGCGACAACTTTCCTCTGCGTGTGGTTGTGGAAGTGAATGAGAAGGGATGGACTCTCAGATGATGAATGTGTGGCTCTCAAGTTGTTACACAAAGTGGCCAGACATTTTTTTTATACCAAAAAAGCAGTACTGGTGATGGACAGCATGAGAGCCCACATCACGCCTGCATTCAAAGACAAAATCAAAGCGAGCAATTCCATCCCTACCATAATCCCGAGTGGACTGACAAAGGTTCTTCAGCCCCTGGATATATCAGTCAACAAGAGCTTCAAAGCAACTTTGCGCCGCTTATGGAAACAGTGGATGGTTGATGGGGACCACAGCTTTACAGCTACAGGCCGTATGCGCCACGCCACCTTCCTGTAGGCAACAGACTGGATCGACAAGGCCTGGACCTCTGTTTCACAAAAGACCATCCAGTCTGGGTTCAAAAAAGCTGGTATCATACCACAGTTAGCTGGAGCGGCTGGAGCAGAGGAGTCAGACAGCGGGGAGGAGGAGAAGGAAGAGGGTCCATTGAGTACCGGTGACCTGCCTCGTTCGCTGGCTGAACTGTTTGCCAGCGACACGGAGGACGAGGAGTTTGAAGGATTTGAAAAGGTAGTGTAAACAATTTGTTTTAATAAAAATCGTAAAATAATTATCTGTTTCTGTCATTTTTATGGGCAGGTGAGCGTGTATTAATTTTAAAGCCGCTTTATTTATGTTGTTGTAACCGTCAAAGTGCATTTAATAACAAAAGGTAAACAGAGACACACTTTTACAATAATGTCAGCTAACAAATATATTTTATTAGGTGTTTATCTAAAATTAAAGTAGATGCAGCTCTGTTTGCTTACTGCAAAGCGGGTCTGGTCTGTGGGTGCGCGCACACGTTTTGTTTACGTGGTAGCGAAACTTTAAATCCAGCTGATTTGACAATTTTAATCATTTATTAAAACAAGTTAAACTGAGACACACTCTTACAATAATCTCAGGTAACAAATAGATTTTTTTAGGCGTTTATGTAGTTAAATTTTAACCAAACAAAGGGTTTCCGCCCGTTGCGCGTGCACGTATTGTTTCATCAGACGTAGCGAAACAATTTTTTAAAACCAGCTCATTTCACAATCACGTTAATTTATTAAGGAAAAGTTCAGCTCAGACACACATTTGTTATAATTTATAATCAAACAAATAATTGTTTTTAAGTGTTAATCTTCTTAAAGCTTTGCTGTGCGCTCCTGTGGCAGACATTTGCAACAGAGCCGCGGTGAACACTCGGTCGGACCACATTTCCGGGTTCAGCGGTGATGCGTAACGTCAGCAGTGACGCGCTACGTCGGTGGTGACATCAGGCACGACTTATATGGCGAAGCAACGTATTCATGGATTTTTACAAATTATTGCCAATAATTGGACAAAGCAACTTATATGGCGAAGCAACTTATACGGCGAAGCGACTTATACGGCGAAAAGTACAGTGCACACAGACAAGACAGGAAGTAATGACAAACACTCGTGTGGAGCTCTGGTTAACCTAGGAACTTGTGTGTTGGTTTGCCCATGGAGAGGTTAGTGGTTTGAGCTGAGCACTGACTGTTTGACACTGTTTTTGACACAATTTTTAAATAGGTTTTTGAATAGGTTTTGATCTGATGAGATCGGTAGTCCTGTTTTTGTTTTAATGTTGCCTTAGATGGGTGTTTAAACAGGTAGATTGTTGCCTGGGGAGACACGATGGTCCTGTACAGGATTGGGTCTGCCTGGGTGGCGTTTTGTTCTTTTTGGCTGGCTCACCAGGTCCAACATTTGTTTGTACTTTGTTTTCATTTGGGACACAGGGAAACTGGAGGGTGAACTCCTGTTTTTAGTTGTCTTTCTCCCTTAGAAAGGAGCTGGCTGCATGAACCATGCCCGTAGCCTCCAGGAGTTAAAGAAAAATAAATATTTTTAAACCTTTCTTGTTGTCTTGTGTCCATTAAATGTGTTCGGCCTGAGCCAGCCGTAACATATTTTTGGGGGCTCGTCCGGGATTGAGCTAATTTGTTAATATTTTCCCTCATTTTTTGGTAAAACAACTTCTTAATGGGGGCTCTTTTAAACAACAAACCCAATTTGAGCTGGTTTTACCCTCATTTTTAAATGTCTTTGAGGGCTCGTCTTGTTTGATTCAGTTTGGGTGAGGTCATTTGTGTTGAGCACCTTTTCAGCTGCATGTGCTACACTTGGTGTTCATGAGCAGCTGGTGCTCGTTTTGTTTTAATGACAGTAGTCTGTTGTGCAGGAAGGCATTGGTGGTGAGTGTTTTAACTGTTTGTTGATCTGGTCTGTAAAGAAGGAGTTTTGACCTGTGGTTTAATTAAACACCCACATTTGTTACCTTTTAATCTGTACGTGAAAACAGCTACTGTGTAGGCCAATCATTTTAACTTTCTGTCACAAACATGCTGAGGAAGGACTGTTTGGTGTTGTAGTCAGGTTTGAGCAATTTGCCTGCTGTAGTTTTTTTAAAGTCCTGATGGGTCTCCAAGTGCATCTGTGGAGGCTGTGTTGCAGTATGTTATATTTTGACTTGTTTTTGTGCAGTGTGTTTAAATTATGTAGTCAGTGTGTGATGTTTAGCCCAGATGATTTTGTTGGCACCCACTTTTGGTGAGGTCTTGAGTGTTGTGTGTTGTTTCTTTTTTGGTTCTGTGCTTGTTTAACACGGATGAGTTTGTTGACACCCACTTTTTTGGATTTCTTGTGCTTGTGTGGTGCTTTGTTTGTTGCTATGCAAGGAGCACAGATTGGTTTTGAAGCACACACTGTTTTGGGCCTTGAAATTTGTGTGGTGTTAGATTCTGTGGTTAAACTTGTGTAGCACAGGTGGGTTTTAAGAAACATGCACGTTTGGAGGCCTTGCATTTTGTGTGGTGTCTGATTCTGGGTTATGCATTTTTCTTACTGCTTGGACTACGTGTACACCTGTTTTTAAGACAAGTCTTGTATGTCAGAATGTTTTGAATAATGATTGGATTCGTTTTTTGTTTTGTATGGGTGATGAGCTATGTTTAATGTTTCATGACATAGCTGCATCCCCCATCCAAAAACTGTCGGTGGGGATGTTATGTCCCAGGGCACATTATTATTTTAAGCCCCAATATATTTTGTTTATGTTGGCTGCCAACCTGGCTGCACTGCTAAATACACCTTTTTTACAGCCTGATTTGGATCAGCCTTGATTGGTGCAGTCTGTTGAGCCTGCCTATAAATGGGCTGGGTGCAGTGATCTGTTGCAGGGGTGTGGAGGTTTGTGGTTTCTCCGCCCACCCCTCGCCACTTGGTTGTCACTCCTGAGGGAGTGGTGTGTTAAGCAGGTGCATGCTCGTGTGGAGCTCTGGTGAACCTAGGAGCTTGTGTGTTGGTTTGCCCATGGAGAGGTTAGTGGTTTGAGCTGAGCACTGACTGTTTGACACTGTTTTTGACACCATTTTTAAATAGGTTTTTAAATAGGTTTTGATCTGGTGAGATCGGTAGTCCTGTTTTCGTTTTAATGTTGCCTTAGATGGGTGTTTAAACAGGTAGATTGTTGCCTGGGGAGACACGACGGTCCTGTACAGGATTGGGTCTGCCTGGGTGGCGTTTTGTTCTTTTTGGCCGGCTCACCAGGTCCAACATTTGTTTGTACTTTGTTTTCATTTGGGACACAGGGAAACTGGAGGGTGAACTCCTGTTTTTAGTTGTCTTTCTCCCCTAGAAAGGAGCTGGCTGCATGAACCATGCCCGCAGCCTCCAGGAGTTAAAGAAAAATAAATATTTTTTAAACCTTTCTTGTTGTCTTGTGTCCATTAAATGTGTTGGGCCTGAGCCAGCCGTAACAGCAACTTATACGGCGAAGCGACTTATACGGCGAAAAGTACAGTGCACACAGACAAGACAGGAAGTAATGACAAACACCTGGGAACAATTAACAGAACAGGGCCGGGAAACTAATTAAACCTGGGATGTGGAGATTAAACTGAAAACTAAACTAAAACCAGGAGCAGAACTAAACTAAACAAAGAGCACAATGAATAATTAATCTTAGGGCACAGGAGGCAGGACTGGAGAACTAAACTAAGAGCATAAACACAAAAGAAGGTTGAATTGAACTCAAGTAGACATAACACAGAAACACTAGACAATGACACAGAAAACTTAATTAAACAGAAGGGGCAGAAACACAACAAAAGGCTGAATCAAAACACAAACAGACAGAACACAGAAACACCAGACACTAGAAGACAGACCATGGCATTGACCATTTTATTCATTTATTAAGAAAAGTTAAACTGAGACACACTTTTACAATAATGTCAGCTAACAAATAGATTTTTTTAAGTGTTTAACTTGCAAAAATTAAAATAGACACAGGTCTGTTCACTGCTACTGCATGTCTGGTGCTGTGCATCCTCATTTTGTTTATCCGGTATCGAAACTATTTAAATTCTGCTGATTTGACCATTTCATTCATTTATTAAAGGGGACCACATATTCAAAATTCACTTTTTAATGTTTTTTTTACTCAACTTTGGGTATTTACTTCATAAAAAAACTGTCCTAAGGCCAAAAAAATGCACCCAGTGGTTTATTTACTCTAAGTATATTTATTTAACTGTGATAAGTTAGGTTTCGTTTTTGAAATAAACAGGTAGTCAATCTCGCTTGTGACGTCACAAGCGAGCGAGGACAACCCACACCAACCTGAGTCCAGCCCCGTCACCTAGCAACCCCTGGTGCGGCTCAACCCACTCCAGTTTAAAAGAGTTGACGGTTGTTTTTCCTGATTTCATGGCTACAAGTGTCACAGAGTCTAGCCAGCTAACTCTCTGACCCTCCTGGGCCAGATAATGGATTTAAAATTGATAGTTTTCAGATGGGAACAGATGCGCATGTTTCTCTGTGTGTGTGTGTGTTGGTTTATGTGTCATTAGCAGGACCGCAACCATTGACAATCCCGTGTGTGCGCGTGTTTGTGTGTCCTCACAGGTTCAGCCAAGATCACTTGAGCTCCTATTTATCTATTTACTTCCATCAGAGCTCAGGTAGTGTTGATAAGAAGAAAGCCCGCTGTGAGTGTGTGCCGAGCCGGCACGTGGCTCCTGGAGGGACGCAGATAACAAAGCCCCCCGCTGTGCTGTGTGTGCGTGTGTGTGTGTGTGTGCTTTTCTATGGAGACAGGACGATGGCAAAATGGGCGTGGACAAATACATAAGGGGCGTGAACAAATACAGATCTCACGAGAGCAAATACATGCCTCGAGGGAGCAAATTACTCTCGTGCGAGCGCAAATCAGCCCTGCGCGCGTAATGGGGATGAGCGCGAGCGTAGAAAAGAGATCCAAGCGCGCGCACGTGCGCTCGGAGGACAACTACATGCTCTCGCGTGCAAAATGTATCTACTGACAGACTCTCCCTCTCGCTCACGGTTCAGACTTTTGACACTCGGTGGGCGGAGCCAGACGGCCTCTGTATCAGGACACATGATTGGCTGTAGTCCCTTCTCCTCTGTGATTGGATGTAACACTTCCTGAACATACTTTGGGAGTTTTTCTCCCAGTTTTTAACATTTTTATCTTGTATTTTATTTATATTTTAAATCTCTGAAATACACTGAAAACAGTACAGACCTTATGTATGAAATGTTAATAGATTGGCCCACTAATTCATGTTAATCCAAAGTCTAAAACATAGACCCCATTGTTGTTTTATTTTATTTATTTATTTCTAGTCTACAATTAGTTACACTATTGTGAATATGGAGACTTTCATCATGTTTCAATCCATGCTCTGAGAGACTGCAAAGCAACTATGTATTTTATTTAAAAAAAAATAAGAGTCAACTTTGTTCATCGTCCGTCCCAGCAACAGTGCAAATAATAGGTCAGCAGGTGTCGCTGTTCTCTTAAATAGCTTTCCCGGAAAACTAGTTGATTACTTGCTCTCAACTTGGGTTTATGGATGAACTTACATTAAAATATTTGTTGTTTATACTGTTATTCACTTGTTTTTTATTTTCTATACATAAGACTTGGCACATGTATTACATATTGTACAATTGTTCTATTTTTGCAAAAATAATATGACTGTAACTTGCCACTTATTTTTTTCGTTTTATGTTCCCCTTCTCTTTTTTCTGAATTTTATTGTTATCTTTTGTGATGTTGATAATAAAGATAAAAAATCTTCCATTTCTGATTCCTACTGTAAGTTTCAAGACACCTGGTTAAAATCCTTACTTCTCTGAAAATCCTTACTTCTGTGTGATTGGCCACCAGTTTTACTAGAAAAAAGTGTCAGATGAGCTGAAACGTAATTTTATTCAGTTATACAGTACTAAGTGTACTCTACTGTATTCTCTTAACTTACTAATGAATACACATTTACCTCATCCGTGTTTAATATTAAAAGTTTTATTGTTCTAGGAAGAACTAGCTAATTAAAATAAATTGGCTTAAAATGATGTTCATCAGACTAATGAAAAGTTTGCTGTGTAGAGGTATGGTTCTCAGTGGACAGTAATACAAACATGATCTTTAGTAATTACACTACCCAACAGTACATATTCATTCCACCTTTATTTAGGCAGGTTAATCCCATTGAGCCTTGAGGACTCATTTACAAGAGAGACCTGTCTACATACAAAGAAAGATGACAACAGCAACAGTAGATTTTCCTTAAACAATCAACAATAGACAAACATAAGAGAGAAATACAGATTTTTTAAAATATGTTAAAACAAAGATGTCAAAGTAGCAAAATAGACCGTTTATAAGGTAAATGTAGAAAACTAAAAACAGAAAAATGTCTGCATTGGTTTTTTCCTGGATTCCAACAGATTCTTAAAGCCATTTAGAGAGGTCAAGCCCGAGGAGCTTCCGATCTTTTTGTAAGATTTATTTATGAAGTATGAACTTGATATATACAGCTGAAAAATGTAACATATAAACATATATTTGATATTCGGGCATCTGGTTAGGATGCCTCCTGGACGTCTCCCTGGTGAGGTGTTCCGGGCATGTCCCACCGCGGAGACCCAGAGGAAGACCCAGAGGAAGACCCAGGACACGCTGGACTATGTTTCTCGGCTGGCCTGGGAACGCCTTGGGATTCCTACGGAGGAGCTGCTCCAAGTGGCTGGGAAGAGGGAAGTCTGGGCCTCCTTACTTAGGCTGCTACCCCCGCGACCAGACACTGGATAAGCGGACGAAAATGGATGGATGGATATATATATATATATATATATATATATATATATATATATATATATACACACATATATATATATACATACAGACATATAT
>JBBPBX010038989.1:0-20523 GCA_038048925.1 Garcialebias charrua
AGAATATGGACTGATCATAAATCAGGTTCATCACAGCGGGTACAGCACCTTATGAGGAAAATCATTTCATGTCAGCATCAAGCTAACATAATATTTTACTGGAGCGTTTAACTCAGTGGACCTACCTCATGCCCATCTTGTATTAACTGGCAATGAGATGTCTGTGTTCACAATATTTATAACCGCCAATCAGCCAGAGGGGGCGCTGTTTCACCCATTACACATGAACCTAAACTTGGAAGTAATGACAAGTGGAATTATATTCAATATTAACTATGTTACATATACAGTAGAATTGTGTGCTATTTTATTGGCTTTAGAATGGGTGGAGGATACTAGAATAAGTAAAATTATAGTTTGTAGTGATTCATTATCAGCACTGTTGAGCATTGCAAAGGGAAGCTCATGCAATCAACACATTTTGTATGAGATTCTTTTTGTTCATCAAAGACTATGTGAACAAAATAAAAATCTAGTAATTATGTGGACTCCTGCCCATGTGGGTATATTAGGCAACGAAAGGGCAGATAAGTTGGCTAAAGAAACTGTTAAAAAAGTAGACATTGATATGCCGATAAAGTTAACTAAATCTGAAGGAAAAAGTATAGTTTGGAACGAAAGCAAGAAATTATGGAAAATGAGATGGGATAATGAGACAAAAGGGAGACATTTATATAGGATACAAAATACAGTTGATGTTAATAGACTCAGAGGAATAAATAGGAGGGAGGAGATAATTATAAATAGAATAAGAACTGGGCATAGTTTATTGAATGACACTCTTTTTAAGATGGGGAAACATCTTACTGGTTTATGTGATTGGTGTAATGCCGCAGAAACAATAGAACATGTTTTTAATAATTGCAGGAAATATGTGGGTCATAGGAGAATATTGAGAATGGAAATTGGTCATAATAGGGAACTAAAGTTGGAAGAAGTCGCTGCTCAGCTGAGTAGTGATGAAGGGAAAAGAAAGATATTTCGTTTTTTTAAAAATACTGGACTCAATATGAGAATTTGAGAAAATAAATTAATATATAAGTACCAAGAGATGGCAGTAGTGCAACAATGATGGATGCAAGCTGCCGTTAAAAACCAAAGAAGAAGAAGAAGAAGCTTACAAGATGAAACCTGTGCTGACAGCAGTCCGTAGTAGACCCAGCTCGTCCAGGAACATTTTTGGGGCTGGAGGTATCGTCTCCTACAAAGAAAAAACACAGATAATAACACTGATTTAAGCTACTAGCACTCTCCATTTAAAACATGACTAAATGATACACATAAAACGTTAATCGTTGTATTTTTCTGCACTTATGAAACACTTATAACGGGATAAAATCTCTGAAAACGCATCGGGAAACACTGAAGTCAGCAGGAGAGCTAACTAGAATTTTTAATTTAAAATAAAATATTTGCATGCACATTTCAAACATACTAATACAACCGAATGGTTTACTAACGTTTGGCTGATCGATCAATCTCTTTTGCAAAATTCTGATCCAAACAGTTTAGGTTTTAAAGCTTAACAAACTAAAACTTTGAACATTTTGCATTGAATTTGGCGTTAGCACAGCTAATGGCTAGCGGGCCGTTTAATAGCACTTTTTAACGATAAAAAGTCCAAATTATTTCGCTAAAACCAAGCGAGCATGATCGCATTTCTTGTATTGAATATCTAAAGGCAAAACTATCCGACTTTAATCAGCTAAAATTACTTTTTTGGGTCGACAATTACAGCCCACTGGACGCTAACGTTGCTACGAAACTTCGTCGCCCGTCTAAAATCCCTAAATAGGTAGTCATTCTGTAAAAACCGGACGCTTCAAATTTTTGCTTTCGCTGCGAACAAACGCTGAGAAATTTGCTTACCGATTTTAGTAAATATCTTTTAGATGAATGCGGAGAAAAATCCAAGTCTGACGTGTCACCATCACAAATACATTGCACTTTGACCCCGGAAAGAGAAAAACGTCAAAACTCCTGTAGAGGCACGTAGTGGCCAAAAGAAGGTACTGCAGGATCAAATAGAAATTAAAGCTTTCTATCATTCTTAGTGATTTAATTAAGCAATATAAATAGGTCAAATTAAGTTTGAAATGTTTTTTTTTAGATTTTAAGAGCTGTTTTCCTTTTAGGAGTTATTTCCATTGTGCAAATCAGGATCTTTTAAAGATAAATGCTATGTCCCAAAATAGAACTGGCTATCATATGATTATTTTTTAACCTGGTTTTTAATATTTACATTGCTATTTTTATTTTATTTTTTCTTCTCAAAGCAGCCTGAGAAGACAGGGGTCTGTGGAACGGGGAGGTGAGTCTGGCTGTGCCCACAGAACACATAAAAAGTAGCCTTCACCAAAGCTAGCAACTAAAATAGGACATTACAGCATCTGAGTTTTGTATTTTGAGCCTCTGATTTTTTGGTTGCCGGATACGTGGTGGTCATCCGGTGATCTTGGTGTCATGGTCGAAACTGCGGATTGCTTTTGATAATAAACACTCGCATAGACTCACTTTTAAGACATGAACCACACACACAGCATAACACATGTAGATTAGAACTGACGTGGGTTTGCTGGATTCCCTGCCTCTTTTTCAGACTGTGTCTTAGTAAATTATAACCCATAAACTTAGGTGAAACAGAATACAGTTTCAAAGGGGGGAAGTTGAAGACTGTTCCTAGAAAACTGTTCCTAGACAACTGTTCCTAGAAATGACTAGTAGTAATAAGGAGTAAAACGCTAGAGACAATAATGATAACTCATAAATAGGAAAACAGCTCATACAATGATTAGATCATTAGTTATACAAAAATAACTTCTTAGATTTTTATATTCAAAACAACCCACAACCAACCAATCATAAGCCTAATGTGTTTAAAGGATCATCTAAGACAACCACATTAAAAGAAAATTGACACATTGTACTGTTTTAGAAAAAGTAGGATAAATCGGAAGCCTACAAACCACATTGCTTTTGTATATATCGTTTAATAAACAAATATTTATTTTTCTCCTGTTTGAAATGTGTGTTTAACAGATCCACAAAATGGGGACGCCCTGAAGTGGAGCTAATCAAAAGGTTGATTTGAAATGTGGTGGTTCTAAATTTTTAACACGACTGACTCGACTAGACTGGACTTATTTTGGGCACATGAACCACATGTTAAATTGTAAATTCTTTATTCATACAGCGCTATATGCTATTTGTTATTTTCTATTTGTTGCACATGTGTTTAAGCTTCTTCCACAGACTATAAAAAAGGTAAAGTATTTTATAAGTAAGTATAAAACGTCTCCTACTACGTAAAACCAACCTCAATTAATGATCATACTAATTAAAACTAACCCCAATCAAAATGAGTGATTACTTATTTTCACTGAAGAATGAAATCATATATTGTTGTGTATTGTTTGTTGTTGTTGTTTTTGCCATTAAATACAAATGTTTTAGGTGGTAAGAATGGAATTTTATTTTAAGTTTAAAGAAACAATTTTTATTGTAACCATTACAGAAATTAGTTTGTTTACAGAAACTGACTTATTATAACCATTATAGTAAGAATACATACTAGCAGTAGAAATTGTCAATCATTAAGTTTACAGATTTAACTCACTAGGAGTTACCCACAGTCAGGCCTTCACCAGCCCACAAATGGGTTATGGGATCAAAAGGCCCTACAGTTTATTTTACAAATTGCAAGTTTTTGGTGTCCAGTTCTTCTCTCAACAGACTACAGATTCCAGTACTCCTCAGGACGAGGTGCCAGTGAATCCCACCAGGTGGTGGAGAGAACATCACACATTGTCTGTCTCGAGACAGTCTTATTTTTTGTGTGCTCATAAAGAGCTATTTTACTGTGTGTTTTATTTCCTAAATCTCTAGCAAACATTATTTTTCAATACTTCCCCACATCTTCAAAAGTATATTATTTTATTATTTTTATTAACACATTTTAAATAGCCTCTTAAAACTTTGAAATAAGGCATAAAATTAGTCAACTACAAAGTTCTCCTCAAAACTTTATTTCTCTCAACCGTCCTCAAACAGACGATCCAGAGTTAGATGATAGAATGCCACTGGCGGGGGCACCAGGGCGGCGATATGCTTTTCACCTCTAATTTCAATTCGGCCTAGAGGTTTTTCATATCGCTTATAAAATTAAGTAGTAATCAGTTTAAACGATAAAACAGGGCGGATATGATAGAGATTTTAAACATTTATCATATTAAACTTATTACTCTAATATATTCTGATGAATCATTAACCAGTTTTGCTTCTCCGGAAGTCTTTCTGTATGTAACAAAACTTATCTGAGGAGAACAAACAGTTGTTTCCTGTACACAGAACAAAAACACTGATTAGGCCAGCTCATGTTTAATCATGTTTAATCACAGATAAAGTTTTAACATTACGTTATTGTTTGTTTTGAACACTGCCACATTTTCCATGTGCTATCTGAGGCTGCCTTCCTGTTGCTCATCATTGTCCTACTTTTAGAGAATAAAAGCCAAGCACGCACTGACCACTTCGGACTTGCTTCAAACACGTTTGAGCCTGGCTCCAAGCGAGTTTGAAGTGATCTCCCATTTGCAAGTCTGCTTCTTAAAACTTACTCTTGTATTTCTTGTGTGGTTCTTTTTAAGGTAAAGTTAAAGATGATGGAAAACCCCATCAAGCATGATGTGATATTTTGCAGTGATCATTCTTATTGTTTATTTATTCATGAGTCTAACAGCCTCAGGGTAGAAGCTGTTCCTCAGTCTAGTGGTTCTACATTTGATGCTCCTCAACCTCCGTCCTGAGGGGAGTGGGGCAAAGAGTGAGTGTGCTGGGTGAGTGAGGTCTTTCATGATGCAGGTGGCTCTTTTCCTGCATCTGGAGGTGTAAATGTCTGTGATGGTGGGGAGACTGACTCCAACAGACTTCTGTGCAGCCTTCACCACTCTCTGTAGAGCTTTCCTCTCTGCAACTGTGCAGCCTCCATGCCACACATTGATGCTGGAGCACAGGATGCTCTCCACTGCACACCTGTAGAAGGAGGTGAGAACTGGGCTGCTCAGACCAGCTCGTCTCAGCCGTCTGAGGAAGTAGAGTCTCTGATGACCTTTCTTGATCAGGCTGGTGGTGTTGTTGCTCCAGCTGAGGTTATCATTCAAGTGTACACCCAAGTATTTGTAGCTGGAGACCACTTCCACCACTGATCCACCTATGTTCAGTGGGGTGTGTGTTTGTTTGTTCCTTCTGAAGTCCACAATCATCTCCTTTGTCTTCTTCACATTCATGTGAAGGTTATTCTCTTTGCACCAGCTCTCCAGGTGTTCCACCTCCTGTCTGTAGCTGGACTCATCATTGTTTGTGATGCATCCCACCACAACTGTATCATCTGCAAACTTAACAATATGACAGCCTGGATGTGTGGCTGTACAATCATATGTGAGCAGAGTGAACAGAAGAGGGCTCAGCACACATCCTTGAGGAGAGCCAGTGCTGAGGGTAATGGTGGAGGAGGAGAAGTTGTGGATCTTCACGGACTGTGGTCTGTTTGTTAAGAAGTCTAAGACCCAGTTACAAACGGAGGGGCTTAGTCCAAGTGTGGATAGTTTGTCTATCAGAGTTTGGGGGATCATGGTGTTGAAGGCAGATGTGAAGTCCACAAAGAGCATACGCACGTATGAGTCCTTCTGATCCAGGTGGGTGAGAGCAGTGTGGACCACAGAGGAGATGGCGTCCTCTGTTGATCGGTTCTCGCGGTATGCATACTGATGAGGGTCCTCGTTGATGTTGACGGTTGTCTTGATGTGGGACATGACCAGTTTCTCAAAACATTTAGCGACTATCGGGGTGAGGGCCACCGGTCTATAGTCATTCAGACCAGTCACTGTGGAGCTCTTTGGGACTGGGATGATGTTTATTAAATGTTTCAGTGTTTTAGTGTTTAAATGGTTACTGTTGCACCGAGGGACTGAGAGAAACGCAATTTCAATCCTGTGTATGTCCTGTACATATTGCAGTTCTGACAATAAAGTTGACTTTGACTTTGACTTTTGATAGAACAGCAAACAGTCAAAACAATAAAACAAATAACTTAAAAACAGTAAAACCAACATTTCAAGCTGAGTTCAAAGCCAAATAGAACAAATGTTTCTCCAGTGAAGATTTAAAAACAGGAAGTGATGTCAAAAGCAGCTCGTTACACAGTTTAGGGGCAGCGACTGGGAACGCTCAGTCACCTCTCAGCCTCCTGTTGGACTTTTGAACGACCAACAGCAGCTGATCTGCTTACCCCGGACAGCGTGGCGTAATGTACGGCTGGAGCAGGTCGGACAGATACTGTGGGGCAACACCATGAAGATATTTGATCAAAAATAAAATAACCTTAAAATGTTTCCAGAAATAAACTGGGAGCCAATGTAGTGATTCTAGAACTGGGTGATGTGCTCTTGGTTACTGGTACCAGTTAAAAGGTGAGCAGCAGCATTCTGAACCAGCTGTAGTCAAGTCAGCAATGACTGGATCAGACCCACATAAAGTGAGTTATGGTAGTAATTATCATTAGGGATGCACCGATCCACATTTTCTTACTTCCGATCCAATCCCAATACTTAACTCTGGGTATCGGCCAATACCGATCCAGTTCCGATATCATCACGTGTGTTGCACCATATTCTGTGACTACCGTCTTAACATTGTGTGAGTTAAACGCAATGAAGACACTTTGAGCCTCACAACAGGAAACACCCAAACTTTAATAGCACACAAGAGGCGGGTCTATATCACAGACGTCCATCTCACTCATGGTGCAGCAGGAACACTAAAATACTGTAAAGCATTATGGGAAAGACAACACAGTCCACTCCCCGTATATATTCACTGATACAATCTTGGAGCTATTGGAAAAGAGTTTTAATAAAAAAGTTTTTTGTGTGGAGACTTTAATATTGATCTGGGAAATAAAACAGATTCAACTAACATCAGAACATTCATAAATTCAATGTATAGTTTAAATCTGTATCCGTTCATCAAAGCCAACAAGAATAGGCTCTGTGCACATGCGTCCTGAATCACTTCCGCTTTGACGGGATGTCAGCATTCCAGTTTCTGGTCTAATCTCCGTTCTCAGTGAAAATGGCGTTTTCTAGATGTTTACAAGAGCTGCCCAAGATAAGTATCAGCGATGTTTTTCGTATCGTTGATGCCTGATCCCCTGCTCCGACAAGCAAACGTAACAAGGGATTTAAATTGTAGATCTCAAGTTACCTGCACAACTATGAGGGTAAGTAACGTTAGTTTGATCGTTGTGATGTTGCTACCTGTTTGCGGCTAACGTTAGGCTATTAGTTAGCAACACAATCCTTTTTTTGTATACTCACATTATAGAAACAGGTTTTCCACACTTAAACAAACGGCTCATATTTTGTGATCATTCTACTAACATCCTGCTCTTCTCAGTTTCATGCAAAAATCAGGACACAGGTGAAGTCATTGTCTGGGCTCTGTGTCGCAGGTCCATGAAGAAAGCTGAAAAACCTCGCAGTTTAAGTGTAGGGTGAAGCTAGGATTGTTCAGATGACAGTTTTAAGATTGTTGGTTCAGTAACCCGGCGTTCCTAATGTTAATGGGGATTTAGCTAAGATGGTAATTAATTATTAAATAAAAATAGGATGGAATTGGCTACACTTGACGAATATTAACAGTTGAGTTTGGTCTTGCTTGTCCCCATTGGGTTATTTGCTGCATGCATTGTTCTTCTTTTGTGGTTATGTGTTACTTTTAACCCAGTGTTAATTTGGTAATCCATGCACATTAGTTTTACTTAAAGGGGACCACATATTCAAAATTCACTTTTTAATGTTTTTTTTTACTCAACTTTGGGTATGTACTTCATTAAAAAACTGTGCTAGGGCCAAAAAATGCACCCAGTGGTTTATTTACTCTAAGTATATTTATTTATCTTTGATAGAAACACTTCGTTTCTCACTTCCTGCGGTTTGTGACGTCACAAACCGCAGCCACAACCCACAACCCCAACCTTTGTCCCGCCCCGTCACCTAGCAACCCCTGGTGATGCTCCACCCACTTCAGTATGAAAGAGGTGACGGACGGTTGTTTTTCCTTATTTCATGTCAGCACAATGGCTAAAAATGTCACAGAGTCTAGCCAGCTAACGTGAGCGTTGCAAAGATTATCTAACCCTCCTGGCCCAGATAATGGCATAGTTTTCAGATGGCTGTCTTGAATGAACAGCGATGCAGCATGTTGCAGTGTGTGTGTGTGTGTTGGTTTATGTGTCATAGCAGGCCAGACTACGTACCGCTAAACCACATTAACCAACCTGTGTGTGTGTGTGTTTGCGCGCGCTGATCGGAGGAGACAGCTATGGATTTTTAACGCTGTCATTAGGGGGGAGAGCAAATACACACCCTCGAATGAACAAATGAGACCCTCGAGTGAACAAATGAGACCCGCGCGAGCGCAAATCAGACCCCGTGAACATGTGTGTGTGTCCGCTGCGAGTGACATCCGCTCCCTCCAGCGCGCGCACAGGGGGAGGGAGGGAGACGTATTACAGAGGAAAAATTAAAAATGACACGACAACTTGTACACGTCTGATCTGTCCCACAATAAATACGTTGCGGTCCAGTTCAGCTCAGCTCAGGGCTCTGGGTGGCAGTAACGCAAGTTCAGACATCCTCGTCTGCCTTTGGAGGGCGGAGTTAATGTAAACAGATCTTTGAAGGGCGTGAACTTCAGATCTCATTATCATAAAACCAGTCGTTCAAAACGAAAGTTAAAAATGGCAGAATTAAAAAGGGTATAATTGATTATCTAATAATTATTTTGTGTATTAAATTGAATGAACAGTGTCTGGTAACCCCAGAGACATACCATAAAATTTTTAAAAACCTATCTGTGGTCTCCTTTAAGAGCAATTGGGATTAACGTTATTTTCAGACTCATAAAATTGTGAGATGCCACACTCAGACTGTGTTGTTTATGACTCTCAGCTAATACTACAACAAATCTTGGCTCAATGTCTCTCAAACTAAGTTATAGTCTTTTTTTTTTTTGGTGTTTTTTTAGGGTCTGTGGAAGGAGCAGCCAGCTCAAATCTTGTTTACTTCTAACGTTAAGTTTTTGGACATACAACAAATGTTTACTTTCTGCACATTTCATCAAAGTTAGTCTCACTGGTTCATGGTATATTAGGTAATAAGCACAAACAGACTCAGATGTGGGTAGAAACAAGACTGTCTGAAAGTAGTGCTTGTTTAATTTAACCACTCACTGAAAGCCGTGAATGTTGTGGGCTCTGAGGAGGCTGTAGAAATTAATGGAGTGTTCTCCACTAGTTGACACGGTGCTTATGTCCTCCTTCCCCTCGCGGATCATGGTCCTCTTCAGCAGGCTGGAGCACTTCAGGGCCAGCTCTAAGGCATCCATCCAGCATCGACCTGCAACACAAGTTTCAGATGATGAAAAATACTGGACAAAACTGCATTTACATCCTAACATAAAATTAGTAAATTTATAATATCAATGCAACCAAGGGTGCTAACACAGCTACTTACAGAAATTTCAATATACAATGTTCTTCTTCAAAGCCCAAGGATTGTCTATATGGAAATGCATCTTTTCCAAAACAATCCCCTATTTTTGCTATTACTAAAAAAAATCCTCATAAACACAACACTGGATTTAGAAAAGGCTTCATCTATACAAAAATGATCAAAATGACACGAGATGTAGTAACTGTGTCAAGTCAGTATGTGGCACTGTAATGCTGTCACAAAAACACCTGAAACAGGAAACTAGGTGCTTGAAGCTTACGCTCTGCGTGCAAAATGTAAACACAAGTAGAGGAGGACACCTCTAGGTCAAAGGTTAGATAAGAGTTGGGGCTATGACATCATTTTCAAAAGGTTTTTTGAGAAGGTCCTGGCTGCAGACTGTAGCGCGGACCGGTGTCAGTCCCGGAAGTGGTTATTACACTCCGGAAATGAAGGGGGCGCTAGTGGCGCTATTAAGGGGGCACTAGTGGCGCTATTAAAACACGCAACAACAACAAAATGAATGGAAATTAATATTTTAAAGGCACTAGTGGCGCTATTCTAAAAATAAATAATGGAAGTTAATATTTTAAAGGCGCTAGTGGTGCTATTACAATTTTTTTAAATGGAAATTAATATTTTAAAGACAAATGTTTGAGCATGCATCAATGGAGCATGCATCAGGGTATTTATTAAATTTGTTCTTTTTTTTTTTACAAAAGAAACAATACAAGACAATCCCATAAATGATAATGTACAAAATATAAAAAAATGAAAGGTAGCAGAAAGAAGAATAAATCTTATTATATCTGCCCCTTTTTTCAAACAATCAGATTAAACAATAATAATCTTCCACCAACAGTACAAAATGACTAACTCTTTCTAATTTTCTAACTAATACAATACACATTACGTCATATTTTTTTTTTAACAAATTCATTTTGATCATTTTCTTAAATGTAAACATTGACTTGGCATTTTTAACTACATTCTCCAAGCCATTCCATAATCTAATTCCCTGGATTGAGGTAGAACGTCCCTTCAAACTAGTTCTGAATTGTGGTTTTACAAACATCTCTGTCCCCTTAAGATTATAACAACTTTGTCTTTTAACAAAATGCATTTGGATATTTAAAGGTAATGCATTATTTGGAGCCCTATACATAACTGATAAAATATTATAGTCTACCAAATCATGGAACTTCAATAACTTCAGTTGATAAAATAATGTACAAATGTACATTAGGAACACTATCATCCATTAATTATCATACATGCACACTTATCCCTATTACAATTTTTTTTAATGGAAATTAATATTTTAAAGACAAATACATTACATTAGGAACACATTTATCCATCCATTAATTATCATACACACACGCTTATCCCTATACTGTAGTGGGTTTGCCAGGGCGCTGCATTCCAAAAACTATAATATGCTTGGTTGCAGGTGAGCTCAAATATTATCGTTGTTTACCATAATGTGTCATTGGAAACTTCATAAACTGCACTCAAATATCCAATTGTTTCAAAACCCAAAGGGATTAATTAACACTCAGAGAGAGAAAGTAGTTTTTAGAACGTTTGTCAAGAAATGATCTTCAGCAGTCGGATCCCGGCAGTAGACGTTGCAAGAATGGTTCACTGTGGATGAATAAATTTGATTCTATATGAAAACATTTTTAAATAGTCACCGGATACATAAATTAAGCCTGTGTGTAAATTGTAACAGGTGTTATTCAATTGTTAAACAATGCTGTTACAATATATGTACAACTACTTTATTGGTTCTACTTTCTCTTTAATATATTAGAGCTACAATGTAACTTTGCCTGGAAACAACACCATTTCTACAAAAAACTAAAAAATGTAAATCAAAACTACAACAAAAGGAACACTCAAAAATGTACATAATGTTTAAATAACACATTGTGAAAAACAAAAGGATGACTGAACAATTCAAAAGGCTAATGTACTTCAGCAGAAATGATTTAAAAAGACATGTCACCAAAAAAGAACAACAATGTGTGACAACTGAAATGTGTGGACAGTGTAAAACAACTAATATTCTCCTTGCATTCAGTACTGACATTCAGGGCAGTGTCCAGGTATGCCATCAGAGTAGTAACGACTCCTCATCTTCCATCTCCGGTGAAGCCCACACAGTCTATATATGCCGTTTGCAGGAAGAACACGTAACAACAGCAAAATAATAATTAACACTTTATATCTCTCAGCATCGTACCCTTTCCATCTGTACTGTCATGAAAATGCTGTGGAAACAAAACATTTTTTCTTGTTAAAAAAATCATTTATGGTTTCAGTGTCAATTGCACACTGAAACTTTGAAAAAGGACAAATTGAATATTTTCTTTACAAAACTGACTTATGTGTAACATGATGTGGTACAGTGCACCATCATTACCTCACAGGGAAGTTTCACAGGAGAGTGAGAGTCCACCATCTTCGTATTGTCATCATGTCATTCTGTGGACATCACAGGTTCACATTTAATGAAATCTCCAACCGAAAGCATGCACTCTCATCTGTTTCCTTACCTCCGTGAAATCAAATGGCGCTTCCATCACAAAGTAGAGAGCATACTGTGGAGAAACATGTGATTATGTCTTCTGAGCAGACAGGTGGCTGTGTTCCTGCAAGTTGGCATCTGGTGGCTGGACAGGAGTCTGTGTTCCCTGCAAGTTGGTGGTTGCTGGATGGACAGGTGGCTGTGTTCCCTGCAAGTTGGCATCTGGTGGATGGACAGGAGTCTGTGTTCCCTGCAAGTTGGCATCTGGTGGATGGACAGGAGTCTGTGTTCCCTGCAAGTTGGTGGTTGCTGGATGGACAGGAGTCTGTGTTCCCTGCAAGTTGGTGGTTGCTGGATGGACAGGTGGCTGTGTTCCCTGCAAGTTGGTGGTTGCTGGATGGACAGGTGGCTGTGTTCCCTGCAAGTTGGCATCTGGTGGATGGACAGGAGTCTGTGCTGATGCCCAGCTGGACACCATGTTGACAGTCATAGTGTGTTTCACCAAATGATTCAGAAACCTGTCCCTTCTGTCAATGGTTAACAAACAGTATGGGCAATGAAAGTGTGTCTGTACAGGGTAGGCCACATCTGAAGATATGGAAATCTGCAGTAACAAAAAGAAATGAATAAAATTTAAAATATATAAACTACAGATATGTTTAAACAAGAAATGGTTCATTCCCACTCAAAATAGAGCAAGGACACAGTGTAATGTAATAGCTACAAACATACAACAAAAATGTAATAACACATCAGGAAATATACAAATGATTTGTTTAAAAAAAAGGCATGTCTGAAATGAATCACTTTATGTTCTTTAACATTATTCTTCCAGTTTTGCACGATTCAACAAGTAATTTTATGAGTCACAATGGCTTCCAGGTAATAAATTTATACAGCAAACAATGGATGGTTGTATGGTGTGAGTGAGACAGGTCCCTCTTGTAAATGAGTCCCCGTGACTCAACGAGGCTAGCCTGTATAAATAAAGGTTGAATGAATGAATTAATAATTAAAATTGTGAAAGTAATATTGCTCAAACAACCAAAGGGAAGTATTAACTAATTAATTAGATTTCCCCATTTACTCTGTAACTTTTGACACACACACATACATACATACATACATACATACATACATACATACATACATACATACATACATACATACATACATACATACATACATACATACATACATACATACATACATACATACATACATATATATATATATATATATAATATTATACATATATACATATATATATATATATATATATATATATATATATATATATATATATATATATATATACTATTTTGCCATATGTTAATACTTTTTTTAGTAGATTTTGTTGATATGCAACCTAATGCGAGTAACTTTACTGAATGAAGAACCTATTTTAACCCATAAATAAACATGACACGCAGATAAATGTTGTTTATGTTAGGTTTCTTCTAACATTAGTTTGTTGACTTATATACTAAAAATATATTGAAGTAGAGGGTACTACACCCACCTATGATGGCAGCTTGTAGTTTATTTAAAATAAAAATAAAAAAGACTTTCCAGAAATGTTGGTGTACAAAAACATATATAAAAAAAGATTAACATTTAATGATAAAAAAACCACTATAAAACTGTTAAGAATGTAAATAAATAAATAGAATAAATGATAGTGTAAGTGTAGTTTCACATACCGTTATGTTGAACCGTAGGGGACAGCAATATTAATGAAAAAAGTTTTAAGAAGGTAAAAATACCTTTTGCTGACGTGCGTTTTCCACTGTGGATCGTGTTCTTCACCTCTCAACTTGCGCTGACAGTGGTCCGTCTGCAGGCTACAGCGATCATGAAAATAGCGCCCCCTTCAGTTCCAGGATGCAATAGCACCACTTCCGGGACTGACACAGCCGTCTGCAGACTGCAGCGATCATGAAAATAGCGCCCCCTTCATTTCCGGAATGCAATAGCACCACTTCCGGGACTGACACCGGTCCGTGCTACAGTCTGCAGCCAAGAGTACTTGGGTTTTTTGGCAGTTTATCCAAAAAAGCAAACAAAAAATAAAAAATGGTGGCATTTCAATTTACTTCTATTCTGGAGCTCATTTTCAAAAGTTATTGTAAAAAATCTAGAGCAAAATTACTTTAGCAAATTCATAAAAAACAGTTTCCATGTGGATGGACACTACTTTTAAAAAACATGAAAGTGCTGACATTTTGATGCATAAACTGAATATGGAATGCAAAGCGTCAAAAATAAAAGTTAAAGTTGCAGCCGGTGGCTCATTAGGGTCACCATGGTAACCACCACAAACTGGTGTCCATCACAGGTACACACAACGTAAACAAAACACCAGAAACCACATGGGAGCTTGAGTCATGTGACTGGCCTGCATTACTACAGCCTGTTCAGGTAAACAAATATGGCAGAATCAGAAAGGCCTAGAAAGTTGGAGAACATATTTAAGTGGAAATATAAAAGTGAATGTAACTAAACACCACATTGAGTATGCTGGTGAAGATTCTCAGTCGTCCAGGACATGATAAATCAAAAAGGCGTTCAATTCAAGATCAACTGGACTTTATTTGTAACAGAAGACGTTTCGCTTCTCATCCGAAAAGCTTTATTGATAAAGCTTTTCGGATGAGAAGCGAAACGTCTTCTGTTACAAATAAAGTCCAGTTGATCTTGAATTGAACGCCTTTTTGATTGAACCACATTGAGTAAAAGTAAGTAGTAGAAAAACCAGATTCAGTGATAGATACTGAGGCTCTTTAAAGGTATTGTGACATGATGTTGGAAATTTGCATATTTGTCACAACATATATATATATCTTATATCATTCAGCTCTGTCCCCCCAGAAGAGGTGGCTGTGGAAAGAGATGTCTGGGCTTCCCTCCTCAAGCTGCTGCCTCCGTGACCAGACTTTGGAAAAAGTAGAAGATGATGGATGGATGGTCCAAACTAAGCTAATTAGCTGTTGTAGCTTTTCTTCACTCCAGATGTTTCTATAGGTAAACACACGCACTTCCTACCGTCCAGTTCACAAACTATGCTTCAGACGTTTAATGTAAGCACGCACCAACCATCAGTTTAACAACTGCTACATCAGTGTGCACCGCCATCATGAATGTTTGTAGTTTTGGAGATGAGTGTTTTTCTGGACTGGAACTGAACAGTGAATGAACGTAAACCTTAATGTTGTTTTGGTCAAAGATATAAAGTGGGTAGGAGTTACACTGTGGAGAAGAACAGAGGTAGTTTTTGTTCTTTGCTTGTCCCAGGCAGAGAAGAGTGATGGATCCTGGTGTGCAGAGAGGAACTTTATTTAAGACCAGGAACAAAGGTAGAGCCGGGGGGAGACCAATGATGGCCGAAGCCAAACAAAGGGCCAGTGTACAGTATTTTCTGGTGTATAGGTTGCACCGGTGTATAGGTCGCATTGTCCAATTATCACCAATAGATTGGAAAAATCCCTAGATAGGTCGCACCGGTGTATAGGTCGCACCTACGTTTAGCTCTGCTGCAAATGTCTGCCACAGGAGCGCACAGCAAGGCTTTTAAGAAGATTAACACTTAAAAACAATTATTTGTTTGATAAAAATTATAGCAAATATATGTCTGAGCTGAACTTTCCTTAATAAATGAACGTAATTGTGAAATGAGCTGGATTTAAAATATGTTTCGCCGAAAGTGATAACAAGCCATATATAGGTCGCACCTGTGTGTAGGTCGCAGGCCTTGGGAAAAAAAAAACATAAAAAGGTGCGACTTATACACCGGAAAATACGGTAATCATTTGACAATGTATTTTAATCTATATGAAAACTAGATACGGTAGAATAGTTTCCTCAAATGATAGGACTGGTCGTTTTACAAATGCATGTACCGTATTTTCCTGAATATAGGTTGCACCTGAATATAGGTCGCATTGTCCAATTATTGCCAAAGAATTGTAAAAATCCATATATAGGTCGCACCTGAATATAGGTCGCACCTACGTCAAAGTGTGGACCGTGTTTAGCTCTGCTGCAAATGTCTCTTCCACAGGAGCGCACAGCAAGGCTTTTAAGAAGATTAACACTTAAAAACAATTATTTGTTTGATAAAAATTATAGCAAATATGTGTCTGAGCTGAACTTTTCTTTAATAAATGAATAATTTTAGCAGGATAAACACCTAAAAACCTGGCAGACCCAAACGTATTGTGAGGGTCTGCTGGGAACGTCTGGCAGAGTCTCCCGTAAGACGGAGCTTTAACTCCCACCTCCGGGAGAGCTTTGAACACGTTCCGAGGGAGGCGGGGGACATGGAGTCCGAGTGGGCCGTGTTCCGCGCCTCTATTGTCGAGGCAGCTTATCGGAGCTGTGGCCGCAAGGTTGTTGGTGCCTGTCGTGGTGGCAACCCTCGAACCCGGTGGTGGACACCGGCAGTGAGGGATGCTGTCAGGCTGAAGAAGGAGTCCTATTGGGCCTTTTTGGCTTGTGGGACCCCGGAAGCAGCTGATAGGTACCGGCAGTCCAAGCGGCATGCGGCTCGGGTGGTTGCTGAGGCAAAAACTCGGGCGTGGGAGGAGTTCGGAGAGGCCATGGAGAATGACTTCCGTACGGCTTCGAGGCGATTCTGGTCCACCATCCGGCGTCTCAGGGGGGGAAAGAGGTACGCGACCAACACCATTTATGGTGGGGTGGCGTGCTGCTGACCTCAACTCGGGATGTTGTGAGTCGGTGGGCGGAATACTTCGAAGACCTCCTCAATCCTACTGGCACGTCTTCCACTGAGGAAGCGGAGCCTGGGGACTTTGGGTCGGGTTCTCCGATCTCTGGTGCTGAGGTCGCCGAGGTGGTTAAAAAGCTCCGCGGTGGCAAGGCTCCGGGGGTGGATGAGATTCGCCCGGAGTTCCTTAGGGCTCTGGATGTTGTAGGGTTGTGTTGGCTTACGCGACTCTGCAATATCGCGTGGACATCGGGGGCAGTTCCCTTGGATTGGCAGACTGGGGTGGTGGTTCCCCTATTCAAAAAGGGGGACCGTAGGGTGTGTTCCAACTATAGGGGGATCACACTCTTAAAGCTCCGCTGACATCATCTTTTAACTTTCCATAAAATGGCACAACATATATATATATATATATATATATTAAGATTGACCTCTGATCGTTTTTGCTAAAACAATGTGAAATGAATGAAAATTCCTCTCAAAAACAGTTTAAAATTAGCGCCTTTTTTTTCACACGATAAATACGGGGTTTCCCGTCGCGCGATTATGACGTCACTCCCAGACTCGCGTCAACTGCGCTCCTTGTTTACAATGGACAAGATACAAACGCGATCCGTCCAATTTAGCCATTTAAAACTTTATATTTTAGCGGTTTGTCTTCAGAGAAGCCAAAGTTATTTCCAGTAAACAGCAGGTTATAATTTTTTTTCAGCTCCTGCTGGTTTTTGGCAGTGTTGCCAGGTGTACGATAATTATTGTATTTGTACGATAATTTCGCCCTCTGTACGATCAATAATCCCGAAAAAGGCCAAAAATACGATAATTTGACCGTTCCTTGAATGTGTAGTTGTGATCGGTTTCCATCAGCCTGTCGCAACTGTCTGTCGGAGTTTTTTTGTGAACCCTGAATGCATCTTGAAATTCCAGCCAATCGTGCTTTTCTAAATGTGACATAAGAGTGATGTGCGTCCGTTTGCCTCAGAACAACGGCCATGATTGGCTAAATAGTCCGCTGCGCCCGCCCCATGAGTTAGAAAAGAAGAAAAAGCAGAGCCGTGTCTCGTGTGACACCGGTCTGGAAGAAGAAGTGATGAAAATGAGAGAACATTTATATAAAGTTAAATGTTAAATGATAATTAAGAAATATATTAAGAAAATATGGCAGGAAACCTGGGACATTACTGATACAGGAAGACATTTACACAACAAAAAAGGTAGGATATACAAGGAAAGCAGGAAGAAACAGGAACTTACTCGCATTAGAACAGGACACACAGACCTTAATAAATCTCTTAAAAATAATTGGAAAGCTTGCAACAGGACTTTTTTGTGACATGTGCACCAGCAATCTCCCTGAAACGGTTCAACATGTATGGGATGTCCAGGGTATGAAACNTCCTATGTACGATCAATAATCCCGAAAAAGGCCAAAAATACGATAATTTGACCGTTCCTTGAATGTGTAGTTGTGATCGGTTTCCATCAGCCTGCCGCAACTGTCTGTCTGAGTTTTTTTGTGAACCCTGAATGCATCTTGAAATTCCAGCCAATCGTGCTTTTCTAAATGTGACCTAAAGAGTGACGTGCGTGCGTTTGCCTCAGAACAACGGCCATGATTGGCTGAATAGCCCGCTGCGCCCGCCCCATGAGTTAGAAAAGAAGAAAAAGCAGAGCCGTGTCTCGTGTGACACCGGTCTGGAAGAAGAAGTGATGAAAATGAGAGAACATTTATATAAAGTTAAATGTTAAATGATAATTAAGAAATATATTAAGAAAATATGGCAGGAAACCTGGGACATTACTGATACAGGAAGACATTTACACAACAAAAAAGGTAGGATATACAAGGAAAGCAGGAAGAAACAGGAACTTACTCGCATTAGAACAGGACACACAGACCTTAATAAATCTCTTAAAAATAATTGGAAAGCTTGCAACAGGACTTTTTTGTGACATGTGCACCAGCAATCTCCCTGAAACGGTTCAACATGTCTTTATGGGATGTCCAGGGTATGAAACAAAGAATGCATTAACAAAAATAAATAAATAAAATTAATATTAAATTTACAATTAGGGATGTTTTTAGTAGTGATATCATTAAAGCTAAAGATCAAGTTATTATTTCCTTGAAAATACAAACTTAATAGACAGAATTTAGTTGAGTTATTAAATTAAAACCGCCATGAAACAAAACAAGAAGCGCGGGGGGGCGGGCTCATTAGTTGCCACCAGACATTAATACGTATTATTGTCTATGGTTCCCACCCGTACTGACGCCACAACGCTGTGAGTGCCTGTTAGACGCAATTCAACAACAGAGTGACTATAGTGCATACTTGTTATTTTGGTTTTGACGGGTGTACGATAATTTCCCTCAAAATACAATAATTTTAGGGCTCTAGTACGATAATCCTACATTTCTCACCTGGCAACACTGGTTTTTGGAGACTTCACTTCAGGAAGTGCAGCAGCTCTGTGAGGACTTACAGCAGCTGATAGTTGAGAGTCAGAAGGAATTCTACATGTACATCGTTTTCACAGCACTGAAATGGTAATATATTAGTTAATGTTTCTAATAATTATTCAACATTAATTTATAGTTTAAAAAATTAGTCCCTTTTAAAATATCTGTTAAATATATTATTCTTTTATTTTATTTTGTTTGTGTTTTCAGGTTTCCAGGTCTCCAGTCCATCACCTGAGGCTCTTCCTGTTGAACCACTAGTACAACCCAGACTTTCACATCACAGCAGGTAAGATTGCATCAACAAAAAGAATAGTACTCAACAATATTCTTTGATGTAAATCTGTTGATTTTCTGTGGTTCTGATGAGGGAAGTGACAAAGTGGATGCAGCATTCAGCCCATAATGGACCCAGATGTCCCCTGCGTCCAGACCTACAACACCTGGACATCCAGGAGCGTGCACGAGGAGGTGGTGCACGCTCCTGGATGTCCAGGTGTTGTAGGTCTGGACGCAGGGGACATCTGGGTCCATTATGGGCTGAATGCTGCATCCACTTTGTCACTTCCCTCATCAGAACCACAGAAAATCAACAGATTTACATCAAAGAATATTGTTGAGTACTATTCTTTTTGTTGATGCAATCTTACCTGCTGTGATGTGAAAGTCTGGGTTGTACTAGTGGTTCAACAGGAAGAGCCTCAGGTGATGGACTGGAGACCTGGAAACCTGAAAACACAAACAAAATAAAATAAAAGAATAATATATTTAACAGATATTTTAAAAGGGACTAATTTTTTAAACTATAAATTAATGTTGAATAATTATTAGAAACATTAACTAATATATTACCATTTCAGTGCTGTGAAAACGATTTACATGTAGAATTCCTTCTGACTCTCAACTATCAGCTGCTGTGTAAGTCCTCACAGAGCTGCTGCACTTCCTGAAGTGAAAAGTCTCCAAAAACCAGCAGGAGCTGAAAAAAAATTATAACCTGCTGTTTACTGGAAATAACTTTGGCTTCTCTGAAGACAAACCGCTCAAATATAAAGTTTTAAATGGCTAAATTGGACGGATCGCGTTTGTATCTTGTCCATTGTAAACAAGGAGCGCAGTTGACGCGAGTCTGGAAGTGACGTCATAATCGCGCGACGGGAAACCCCGTATTTATCGTGTGAAAAAAAAGGCGCTAATTTTAAACTGTTTTTGAGAGGAATTTTCATTCATTTCACATTGTTTTAGCAAA
>JBBPBX010038990.1:0-11701 GCA_038048925.1 Garcialebias charrua
ATGTGGACATAGGTAAGTTATGTGTGTGTGTGCGTGTGTGTGTGTGTATGTGTGTGTACATACAGTGTGGAGCATTGCAGGGCTCAGAGATCTAGTTATGACTGGCATACTTCGCCACAGTTCCTTTTTTTATTAACATATACATTAAAAATAAAAAATAAACGTTAGTTCGCTTTATTCTTCCACTTGTACAGTTCAACTTTATTTCAAACTCGGGTCTTCTACCAGAAGCCTGGGAATATCAGGGTTCTGTCTTTCTTGGGGCTCCTCCCTCAGAAATTGTTGAATGAAGTAGATACAATTTTTTGCATTTTGATTTATTTTAAGGGGTTTTAAAACATCTACATTTACCTACATTTGTAAACACTCTACTTCCCACACCATCAAGCATCCTATTTACCTACATTTGTAAACACTCTACTTCCCACACCATCAAGCATCCTACCCCCTCCTCCTTACTTGATGGTCCCAAACCCAAGACTGCTCCTGCTCGTTGTGGTTCAACTCCACATGTGAAACCTCCAGCTGGCTGCTTGTAGGCTCCTGCCCACGTAAGACTGCCTGGTTAGCTCGGCAGTCATCCAACCACTCTTTTAGGGGCTGAGCTTTTACAGCGGAAATGCTACTTGAAGATGCAGCTCATATGCTAGTAAGTGGCTGTTCGGTTTAAAATGAGTGTTTATATATTTATTTTCAGTTTACATATCCATTATAAGTTGTATTTGTTCAAGACATTCATATTTGTTTATAACTTTATTACTAGGAAGCCTGAGAGTTATCGGATCCAAGCAAACATCAGAACACACCCTGTCAAAACAGAGATAGTTCCCGGATCCTGTTCTGACAGGATCCGGTTCAAATTAAGCATTGACTCTACTACATCTCTACAAAGCTGTAATAATCATTTTATAGAGACTATTTAGTGCTTTAGATCACATTCATGCACTAATCTGAACCAAGATGGCCGCGCTCCGACCGGCAGCAGCTTCATGGGCTCTCAGTTTATCCCTAGCTTTTAGTAATTTTAATAGTGATTCTGTACCTGACTCTGCACATTTTATGCGGGTGAATTATAGCCGAACTGATCTGTTGAGAATTGGAGCGGATTTGCCACAGGGAACAGCTGAAATCAGCAACAAACTCAAATCTACGCTCGGCAGGATACGGCTCTTGAAGTCTTCCACCTGGAAACTGCAACGGAGGTGCTCCGGCTCACGCTCCAGAGATAAGAAAAGGAAGTGGTGCTCCCGGCATCAGAAACAAGGCTGCCGGGCGGGGATTACAATGAGACTGAAAGCGGATGCTTAAACCGGGAGACCCCCGATGCCGGCTCTTTTTCTGGCTAACGTCTGCTCGCTGGACAACAAAATGGATTTGCTTCGTCTGAGAGTGACAAAGTCGGAGGAAATGAAGAAGTGCTCTGTGCTTTGCCTCACGGAAACGTGGATTTCTAAGGAAACACCGGACTCTGTGTATGAACTGGATGACAGACTCCTTTTCAGAGCGGACCGTTGCACAGAGACTACGGGGAAAACACGAGGCGACGGTGTCTGTGTGTACGTGAGTACGGATTGGTGTAAAAACTGTGCTATTATAAAAAGCCTTTGCACAGCTACTGTGGAGCTAATCACAGTACGGTGTCGCCCTCATTATCTACCCCGCGACTATTCAGTGATCCTTATCACAGTTATCTACATCGCCCCAGACGCTAATGCTAAAGTCACCCTTGAAGAAATTCATGACTTACTCAGCTCACTGCAGTGTAAATATCCAGAGGGGCTTTGCATTGTTTTAGTTGACTTCAACCACGTGAATTTAAAGGACTCTCTCCCAACCTTCAAACAACACATATCCATAGCAACACGATTGAGTAACACCCTCGATCACGTCTACACAAATGTTGGCGCGTACACAATGAAGCCACGCCCACCGCTCGGGGGTTCTGATCATTTATCCCTCCTCATGGTCCAAGCACAACTCCCCCCACTAAGACGTTGTAAACCAGAACAAAAGGAAGTAAAAATTTGGCTCCAGGACAGCACCCCCATGCTGAGAGACTGCTTTGAAAAAACTGATTGGTCTGTCTTCAGGGAGGCAGCTACTGATGGAAGCTCTGTGGATCTGGAACTTTATGCATCTTCAGTTCTGGGTTATATTAGCACATGCTCTGAAAATGTATCCATAAAAAAAATGTTAAATCTTACCGCAACACAAAACCCTGGTTAAAAAAAGAGGTTTGCACCTTGCTGGCAGCCAGGAACACTGCCTTCAAGTCTGAAGACTCAGAGGAGCTGAGAAAGACCAGGAAAGAGCTGGTTGCTGGCATTAAGAGGGTAAAGGCCACATATGCACAGAGGATCGAGGGACAGTTCACCTCACAAGACCCACGGAGCATGTGGAAGGGCATCAAATGCATAACTGATTATAAAAGCAGGAGCAAACAGTGCCCCAAAGACCCATCTCTGCCTGATGCCCTCAACAAGTTTTATGCACGGTTTGAAGACCCAAATAGACCACCCAGCACCAGACTCACCTCATCATCAGAGGAAGAGCATCTCAGCGTGACCACAACAGAAGTGAGGAGTAGTCTCAGAAGGATCAACCCTCATAAAGCAACTGGACCGGACAACATCCCCGGGAAAGTTCTGAAGGAATGTGCGGACCAGCTCTGTGAGGTGCTGGCTGACATCTTCAACACCTCACTTGCTCTGGAGACAGTCCCCACCTGCCTGAAGACCACCACCATCATCCCAGTCCCAAAAAGCTCCACAGTGACTGGTCTGAATGACTATCGGCCGGTGGCCCTCACCCCGATAGTTGCAAAATGCTTCGAAAAACTGGTCATGACCCACATCAAAACAACCGTCAACATCAACGAGGACCCTCATCAGTATGCTTACCGTGAGAACCGATCAACAGAGGACGCCATCTCGTCCGTGGTCCACACTGCTCTCACCCACCTGGATCAGAAAGACTCCTACGTCCATATGCTCTTTGTGGACTTCACATCTGCCTTCAACACCATGATCCCCCAAACTCTGATGGACAAACTATCCACACTTGGACTAAGCTCCTCCGTTTGTAACTGGGTACTAGACTTTTTTAACAAACAGACCAGTCAGTGAGGATCCACAACTTCTCCTCCTCCACCATTGCCCTCAGCACTGGCTCTCCTCAAGGAGACCTCAACATTAGAATACTACAGCAGTGATGGTAGAAGACAAATGAAGATGCAAAAAGTCGAGAGAAATATCATGATGCATGCTCAATAATCCAGGTATAAAAATCTAAAAAAGTTAAGTCAGGTCCTCTGGATGTAAAAAAAAAAAAGAAAAAAGAAAAAAACTTTTAACTTTCCTGTGGCTTGGTAACAAAGTGGGTCTTTACATGACCTTAAGAGCCAATCAAATGCAACTTGGAATATTTTAAAAAGCACCATCTGACCTCAATGCAAACGGGTATATTTGTCCATGTCTGCATCTCCAGAAGTGCTAGCTGAATGTTCATGATCTCTAGGTTTTTTACAGTTGTTGATTAGTACCGTACATCTGCATGAATGTATTTGTATGCATGGTGAGTATCTGCATGTTTTCATCTGTGTATGTGCGTGTGTGTGTGGGTAGGTGGCTTGATATCCCTGTAAATCCACAGTGGGAGTGGAAGTCACAACACAAGCAGCTGCTGTCAAATTACTCTGGAAAATCATAAAATCAAGTATTTGTATGACACCTTTGCATCCATGCCAGACAAGCCTTTTGTGAATGTGTGTTTGTATGAATGGAATCTCACCTGTGAAGGGAATGCCAATGTTTGCTCACTTGCTGGCAAGACAGACAAAATGTTAATCCTAAAATATTGGCTGATTTTACACTGAAAATATTGTTAAAATGTTTAATTAGGCAATTATTGAAAGAAGTGTCAGGTTGGAATGTCTCTTCCAAAGGTTTTGATAGTTTTTTATTGCAATATTTTGCAAAATAATAAACACAAACATGTAACTTCTCATTTAATTAATAATTTTGAGTGTAAGTTCCCTTAGATTAAAAACTTCAGTCAAAAAGTTATAATTCAGTCACATTACATGCTATTATGTGTATGTGTGGCTTGTTGTTATCAACTGTTTGCATTTTAAAGCTGCAGTATGTAGTTTTTGGAACACGCTGGAACTTAGAAAAAATTTTGAACAGAGACACCTTTCTGGTCCCTCCCCCTTGCTCTCGGCTGACCTGCAACTCACCCTCCTTAGCTCCTCCTCCACAGCATGGCCTGTCTCGTGACTGGCCAGGCGGGGTTGGGACAGGCGGGGGATGGGCGGGGGATGGGCGTGAGAAGCTCGTTCATGAACCAAACTCTGTTTTTATTGGCTGGTTAACGGCGGGTCACTGTGGGTTTTTAGAAATGCTTGTAGTACCACCGGGAGAAGTCAGAGGACTATAGTTTTTTTCAGAGATTACCTGTCTAACATCAGTCTGTCAGGAGATAGTGACAGAGTGAAGACATATGTTAAAAATATATTTTTTAGAAAAGTTACATACAGCAGAAAGATGTATAAAAACACATTTTGCAGTAGTGATGTTGTGGGACAGGGGAAGGTACATCAGTGTAAAAAACTGTTCTTGTTCTTACTGATCCAGGTGGCAAAGGTTGTATAAACAATAAAGTTGATTAACATTTTTAAATTATGATATAATTATAAGGAGTCTTTGATAGAAGAGCTGTTGCTTTTTAATGGAACCTTCATGGTTTAATAGAAGGAATGATCCATCCATTTTTACAAAAGCAAATATAGAAAAAAATAAATACACTTCCAAATTTGTGTTTAATGAAATAATACAATGATGGTAGATACGAGGATACAATGACAAAGACAAATAACAATATTAACTGCAATATTAGACGGGCATGCCAAGGTCTTCGGCTGTCATCAGAAAAAGGAGTGCAAGGCACTGTTTACTGATCCAGGTTCCTGGAGAGGTCAGGAACTCTGACGCCTGCACAGAGCTTATCTTCTCCTGTTCAAAAGAATTCCTGTTGAACATAAACATTGCACAATTTCCTAAAACAACAAAGAGAAAATAAAGTTTGTTAAACTTCTCAGTAAATATATGACCACATAAAAATCAACAACATACTTTTTTTTCACATTTCAAAAATTTCACAACATAACAGATTTTATCTTTCCATAAATCACATTATTTTTAATAATTCAAGAGGAACAAATACAATTATATATCTTACTATGTAAACACTTATCCAAGGCAATGCCAATCACAACTAAATTAATTTTATTGTGGTCCGGGGGTTGCATTCCTCAGAGACCCTGAGAGCTACACTAGCAAGAGCTTTGTTTTCAGGTGGGACACCAAAGCTGGACAGAGCCCTGACAAAGCGCAATACATTGCTAGGGTTTGGACACAGCTAACAGTAACCACCCAATTCCATGAATAAAATACTTTTTAACCACAACAAAAATGTGCTGTAGCATGTGTACACGTTGAAATTTCTGCCTGCCCCTTCATATATGGATGCCTAGAACTGGATCACAATTTGTTACAGAAACCTGAACATAATACTGGGATTTCAGAAAAGCCTCTAAAATGGGTTCAGTGTTCTTTTGAAAGATTTTTGGGAATCTATGTTTGTGTTGTGTTATTTACTTACATTCTTGTGTTCCTGCATTCCCCAGTGTTTCTTCCTTGTCATCAGCTCCTGCGCCACCTGTGTCTATTTCTAATCACCCCAGATGTTCATATTGTTGTTAGTCTAAATTTAAATTCAGCATCTCTGTGTTTCTTCCTGGTCCATGCATTGTGCTTCCCACAGCCTGAAATTTATTTTTTCTTAGTATCTCTCTCCATTTACATATGTTTTGCTGCCCCGTCAAGAGTTTGTTTTGAGGTTTTGTTTAATAAAAATATATTATTTATTTTACCATTGAGTCTACCATGTCTGCCTGTACTTGTGTTCTACACGTCAGATTCCAATTTATTCATGTTCATAAGCAATCCTCTTTAGACACCAGAGTCACTCATGGGTTTTTTTCAAGGTTAAAAAAAAAAGTATTTGCATCAATACTTTTTACTTTATATTTACGTCCACTGGGTAAGGTAATTAGAGGACTGAATATATTTCTGTTGTTGATGATACTAATGTATTTATTGGTGAAGCTTGATGAATCCAGTCAGTTAATTAGACCACAAGCTATATTAATAAATATATAAACAATGAAGGTTACAAGTTACAATTTTTTTTTCCTTTTATAGATGTTGAAGGTAATTTATGAATTTCTTGGAGTAATACAACATCTGCCTTCAATCTTTTAATCTGGTTAAAGATTCTATATTTTTTATGTTGGCTAACGGCTTCATTAATATTCCATGTGACAAACCTTAAGGTGCCCATACTTGTACTTGTGAGAATATAGATAAACCACACCCATTATCACAAATGTAAATAATAATAAAACACCCATGCAAAAACATGATCCTTGAGGGTTGATTATTTATGATAATCTAAGTGTTGTTCTTGAAGATAAATCATGGATGTATTCCTTTATGAGGTATTTGTATGGATGGACACGGGTGTATATCTGCCTTTGTGCTTGTGTGCTAATACATGATATTGAAAAGAAAAAAAGAAAAAGAGAAAGAAAAAATAAAGGAAAAACCAACAAACAAACAACAACAACAAAAAAGAACCGCTGTTACATTGTTCACCTTCACCAGTGCAGACACCCGAGCTGAGCTTTACATGTTATTTACAAATGCCAGTTAATTCATCTCCAGTGTAACAAGTGTTAGACCAGGACTATACTAAACTGCCCAGGGGGCCACAGTTACTGAAAGCCAAGCGCTCAGGAGTAATATATTAGTTCTTATCATTAAATAACTTTTTTTTATAATTAAAACTCTGATTTTGTTTTTAAAAGTGTACCCATTGGTGGACCGACTTAGCTCACCAGTGGGCCTGATTTGGCCCGTGGGCCGCACATTGAATAGCCCTGCTGCAGCCTAACCTGTTGTTCCTTTTAATAAAGCCATGGAGTGACGTCCCATTCCCTGAACAGCTGACCGTTAACATAAAGTTTGTCTACAGCCACCGTAGCTCTGACGCCCTCAGACATATATTTCTTCCTGATTGGAAACAAAACGCATCTCCGATCGAGGATTGCTTTAGGAAATTGATAATTAATGCTGAAGTCCATCCCACGCAGCGCTTTGCCCTAACTTCTAACCTGCACTTTTTGTTTATAATGTTCAAATTTAACGATAATTGGCAGAGGTCGCTTGTTATCGGGCTTCTTAGCTCCAAGCCGGTGAACACGATGGAATGTGATGTTTTTTACCATCTCGATCGGGAGTTTCAGCTGACGTTGAATGAACTCACGGATCGTAACTTCGGCGTCCTTCTCTGCATGTTCTGGGATCCCAGAGAAGACAAGATTGTCCCGCATGCTCCGAGCTTGGAGATCCAGAATGGACTCTTTGATTTTTTGATTTTCCCCTGACATCTGCGTCATCTTTTGGGGGCGTTCTTTTACGTCCTCCCGCAGAGTTTGGTTCTCAGCAGCGAGCGACGCCACCTGTGCTTGGCTGAACTCCAGGGACTCCCTCAGAGACTGAAATTCCTTGTGGAGAACCACCACCAGGGCCAGTCGAGCATCTAAGCTTGATAGCATTTTATCTATAGATTCCAAAACATCCGTCAAGCTTTTTTCTGGAGATGTGGATGCAGGGCCGGCCCAAGCCTCCATGGGGCCGTAAGCAAAATTTGGTTTGGGGCCCTCTTCTGCTAATATTGTGGATTACTGCTGATGATCAGATCATTCACCCACCTAACATAAACGCATTGCAACTCTGACAGCCGTGTTTACATAATCCTACATGTATATATTATCCAGTGCCGGCATGTCAAACTCATTTTCATTTTGGGTCACATCAAGCTCATGATTGTCCTCAAAAGGCCGGGCATGGCAGAATGTATTGATAAAACTACCTATTAACAAACAGGTAAAATATAACTTTCCCTTTCCCTGCATTTGATGACCACTTTATTTATTTATTTATAAAATGTATTCATTTTAAAATACAATACAAAACAATCCCATAAACGATAAGAATGCAAAATATAAATGAAAGGTAGCAGAAAGAAGAAAAACTCAAACTACGGTAGTTTTGAATTGTGGTTTTACAAATCTCTCTCTCCCTTTAAGATTATAACAACTTTGTCTTTTAACAAAATGTATTTGGATATTTAAAGGCAATGCATTATTCTGAGCCCTATACATACTGATAAAATATAATCTACCAAATCATGGAACTTCAATAACTTCAGTTGATAAAATAATGTATTTGATGGATTACGGTAATGTTTTCTATTCATAATTCTTACAGCTCTTTTCTGTAAAACAAAAATAGTCTTTGTGATTGTTTTACATGCTTTCCCCCCAAACATTAATACAATAGATTAAATGTGGAACAATGATTGTGTTACACAACAAATACAGAGCTTTATCATTACAGTAATAAGTCCCTGGCTTTCTACAGTACTGCAATAGATTTAGCTATTTTTATTCTTACAAAATGTATGTGTTGCTTCCATGTAAGTTTGTCATCATTAATAACACCCAAAAACTTTACCTCACTCGCTCTACAAATCTCAACACCCTCAATTTTAAACTACTTGGAGTAATTTGGCATTATAATAAACATAAAAACTGATTTGATTGGACTGATAAATGTTATATTTAGGTTCTGTCTCTGTGGCCCTCTAGGGTGTAGAGAACCACAGAAATGGTTATGGCGGGACGGATTTGGCCCACTGGCCTTGAGTTTGACACATGCAATCTAGTGTAGAGTTGCATTCGGGCCCAAAAAAATCAGATCCGACTCGGCCCCTGCCTGCAATAATCATTTCCGAACCCCACCCGACCCGACGAATTAACAGTAATTACAGGTCAGAACCTGGAAAAAAACCTGCTTTTTAAAATTAGTTATTAACGGTAGGGGATGCGCGGCTGAATGAAGGGGCAGACGATCTGAGCTGAGGTGGTGTTTGTTCTTTCATAGTCGTAAAAGTACATTTAAACCCAGTTTTGCTCCGCATTTTATGTGTAGGTTAATATCTTTGGTTCCAAAAATCTGCAGCAGTAATGTTCAAAATAATTTGTAGTGCAAGATCAACGAACAACAAATAAAACAACTTAGATGCATGCAACCACATTTAATTGTGCAAAAACAGAAAAAAATTAAATTGAAAAAAAAAAAAAATCAAAGAAATGTTTAAATAATGTAAATGAAAAATTACTTGAAACCACGTAAAATGGTTTAAAATATTTTTAAAGTTGAATAATTGTTTATTAAATCTATGTATATGTATGCAACAATTTTCAAATTCGGAACTTAAAATATTAAACAACCTTTACACACATTTGACCTGCTATGTTACTTCTTCCTCAACACTTCACTACCGGTAACTTCCTAAAAACATGTGCTTCCACTTAGGGGGCCCCCTAGTGGCCCCGGGGCCCCAAGCAGCCGCTTAGTTTGCTCTTGCTTCAGCTCTCGACAGGGAAGGTCGCATCTCCTTTCGCTCCTCACCTCGCTGGTTTCCCCCTCCCTGCTTCTGCATTTGTCTCGTCTATAACTCTTCAGCGCTCGCTCGAACCAATTTGGGATGGATTTATGTGCGTGGACTGCTTTCTGGGCCATTTCATCTATCGATACTATCGATAACATAAATTTCCACGAAGCGTTCTGGCCGGGGAGAGCCAGAGCGCCCTTTCGACACGCATGCGGTGAGCTACATTATGGACTCGATGAGCAGGCTAATGTAACTGTCCGCTCACTCTGTCGGGGACGTGGAACCTCTGTGATTTATTGGGATACCGGTGGCTCTTGCCACTGAAGGCTGAGGGACCGCCGCGATCGGCGAGCTGGCGAGACTTCCTGCTCAGCAAAAATGCTTTGAACCAGGCTATGAAGGACCTTCCCAGCTGTTGTGCGAGCTGAATCACACGGTGGTGAGTGGCGGCCGCCGCGGACCGTGGTGTGTGGGACTCGTTTTTACAGCCGCTCGGATTCAAAACAGGGCACATACGGAAGGATCTTTTTAGCTCGGAACCTGACTCGATTCGGCGATTTGGACCCAGAAGCTGCACCTGGACTAAAAGACTGCAGTAAAAAGAACACTGTGGTCTGACTGAAAAATAAGCAACAAATCTAATCTGGTCTCTGGCCTTGAATGCTGCCTACAAATTTTCTCCTGAGCTGGGAGCTGTAGGGCCCGCTGCCCTCCCAACCACCCCCTCCCCCAAGAGGTTTCTGTGTGTGTGTTCTCGGTGGGAGCCGAGCTCTGAGACCAGCGAACTGCTCTTATCTGAACAGAAACACACAGACTGTTCCTCCCGCCTGTCGTCAAAACTGCAACTATGTCTCGTGTGATGTGCTTAATGCTGTTAGAGTTTTTGGGACTTTATCATGGAGTGTCCTCAGGCAATCTTTGATAGACTCTCTTTTTGAATAACACAAATGATACCTATTGTGTCTTTCCTTTTTCCATATCTGATTGTGGTGGCGCGGTTTTATACTGCTGCGACTTCGTGCGCTCGTCCCTATCCATGATGAATGTGCGTAATCATTAACGTTGTCTTTGTGCCCCGGTGCAATGTCAAGGTCAATAAAGATATAAAGAAAGAAAGATATATTATGCCTTGGGCCGGCCCTGTGTGGATGTGCCGGGTGAGCTCTCTGAACGTGTGCGTTTAGATGTTTGTGTGGGTGTGGTGTTTTTCTGTGGTATACCCATCACAACGTTTTCAAAACACTCGTCCAGATAACTCTCCAGCTCGCTCACGGTCTCCTCATCCAGTTTGTTTATTTGAATCAACAGGCAGAGGTTAATGCGAACAATATGTTTATGTTTGGTTTAATGTATTGGCTTGTCTTACCTGAATTTAATCGTATTTGCCGCTCATCACCAGGTGCAACCAATCTTTACACTTTGTTACACCTCTTGTCGTATTTTGGTCACATAGCCAAACAATATCTCCAACAGTGGCGTTTTGGTGTAAGGTGTGCCATTTTCTTCTCACAAATAAGTTTGGGCCGGCAAGGTAGCTAGTTTGCAGTAAATCATTGATTGGTCACAGTGTGGTGAAAACGTTCTGCCTTTGCCGTTTCTTGTGCAGCAGTGCCTCATGTGGACATAAACTTTTCCTTGAGTTCATGTTTCTTTCTTATTTTTCATCCTCTACCCCCTCCTCTTTTGTTTTATCTTTCCCTCCCCTGAGGTCCCCATCATGTGTGCTGAAGATCATGGAAAATCTCTTGCCATATCTGTCATCTGTCACGCTCTCTGATGAACAGTTTTGATCTCTCACTCTGCTGTTTATGGCCGTTGTCAAGCAAAAAAAGAGTCGTAGCCGTAAGTGCTTACACCAGCGTGTAAATAGTTTGACGTGTGGCTCTGTAACAAAGTTGTAGGAGTAAATAAGGAGCCAAACAACCATGCAGGAGTGCAATTAAGTTGTATGTCTGCATAATGAAATGTTTAGAGCGGCATGATTTCTGTCCACTCTTTAACATTTATGGGTCTCAATATCACGACTGTTCTTTCTTTGTTCCAGAAAGACTCCCTGGATGTGAGATCAAAGGGTAAATAGAGTGTGTTATGGTTAGCGCTAAACTACACACACGCACAC
>JBBPBX010038990.1:17024-30115 GCA_038048925.1 Garcialebias charrua
GTAGTGGTAATGGCAGTCGTCCCCCGATCGGAAGGTTGGAGGTTTGAATCCCGGTTCCCCACACCATGTGTCGTTGTGTCCCTGGGCAAGACACTTAACCCCGAGTTGCTCCCGGTAGGACTGGATGGCGCCTTGCATGGCAGTCTACCACTACCGGTGTATGAATGTGTGTATGAATGGGTGGATGGTTGGTATTGTAAAGTGCTTTGGGGCTCCTCACAGGGGGCTGGAAAGCGCTATATAAATAAGCTCCATTTACCATTTAGCTATTAACTAAAATATACACGGAAATAAAACAAAGCTAACACGACACGGTTACGTCTCTAAAACAACGAATTAAAAAAAACGAAATTTATCTCAAATGTCTCATACAGGTCAACAGTTTGTAAATGAAACCCATATAATTACACTCTGTAAGCTGAAAAAAAATCTGCCGAGTGGTTTATTAGCTATTTGCTAAAATATACAGGGAAATAAAACAGAAGCTAACGCGAGACGAGTCCGTCTCTAAAACGACGAATAAAAAAATGAATTTTATCTCAAATGTTTCATACAGGTCAACAGTTTGTAAATGAAACCCATATAATAACATTCTGTAAGCTGAAAAAATATCCGTCGAGTGGTTTATGAGCTATTTATCTAAATAGTATCCATTTACGGTAGCTAACCGCTAATAACGACGCAAAAAAGATCGATTTTTGTTATCTCAAACATCTCATAAAGCTAAACAGTTGTAAATGTCCATACAGTGGTTACCTTCTGTAATTTTGATAAAAATCTGTCCTGTGGTTCTTGACTTGTCTTGCTAACAAACAGCTAACAACCACAGCTAACAGTAGTTACCTCCAGAACAGGTGGCCGGGCAGTGACAGAGTCAGTCCGAGCAGAAGAGGCTTTTTTTGGACACATGAGCTGGAAACGGTCAGGCGGACTCTCTGGAAGTGTCCCCTAGCGGACAAAAGTGGTACTGCACCATTTTTTGCCAAAATGTAAAACGGTAATATCTGAGCCAAAAATTGGTCTAAAAATATGGGGAAAATTCCATAAACAGGTTTCACCCCTCTATAGGTTGCAGGGCATGCAACTAAGGCAAAAAAACCCGCGACCTATAGTCTGGAAAATACGGTATGCGTCACCGCTACGTGACGCGTCAGCGCCTCATTTGCCATGCTGAAAATGGCGGCCACAGAAGCGAGCGAGCACGGAAGGACTTTACAAGACTAACACTGTAAAAACAATTATTTGATTGCTGAAAATTATAGCTGACATTGTAGCACAAGGTTTCCTGAGCTTAACCGTTCCTTAATAAATTCACAAAATGGTCTAATCTGCTGGATTTAAATTTTTTCGCTTTGACGTCTTCCAAATGGTCGCATGCACTGTGAAAATAAATTAAAAATAAATCGAATTTTATCTCAAATGTAGCGTACAGTTCACAGTTTATAAATGACCACCAAGTAATTACGTTCTGTAGTAATTACGTTCTGTAGGTTTCAAGAAGATCTGCGGCGTAGTTTATGAGTTATTTAGACAAATACTGTAGTAGCAGGAAAATAACCCGAAGCTAACGCAACATGTTTACATCTATAAAACATTTTTAAAAAATAATCTCAAACATCTCATAAAGCTAGTCAGTTGTAAATGTCCATACAGTGATTACTTTCTGTAAGTTTGATAAAAATCTATCCTGTTGTTCTTGACTTATCTTGCTATCAAACACAGCTAACAACCATGGCCTCGGATTTGGAGGAACTGATCCTCATCCCGGCCGCATCACACTCGGCTGCAAACCGCTCCAGCGAAAGCTGTAGATCACGATCTGATGAAGCCAATAGGACCACATCATCTGCAAAAAACAGAGAAGCGATTCTAAGGCCACCAAAACGGATCCTCTCAACACCTTGGCTGCGCCTAGAAATTCTGTCCATAAAAGTTATGAACAGAATCGGTGACAAAGGGCAACCTTGGCGGAGTCCAACTCTCACCGGAAACGAGCCTGACTTACTGCCAGCGATGCGGACCAAGCTCTGACACCGGTCGTACAGGGACCTAACAGCCCATATCAAAGGGCCTGGTACCCCATACTCCCGGAGTACCCCCCACAGAACCCCCCGAGGGACGCGGTCGAATGCCTTTTCCAAGTCCACAAAGCACATGTAAACTGGTTGGGCAAACTCCCACGCACCCTCCAGGACCCTGTTGAGGGTGTAGAGCTGGTGATAGTACTTTATGACAAGTGGAGGACACATCAATATGCCATGCGAGAACAACATATGTTGGGTAAGTAGATTACTTTTCTATTTTAATTCTGATTACATTACCACCCTGAAACAAACGTGACACAAAACGTTTTTTTTAAAGATCAATACACATGGCGTCCTCCGACTGCAAAACAAGTCTTGAAGGACATCCAAAAGGAGGGGTGGAAAGCCAACCATCCGGAACCAGAGGAGATTGTGGCAAAGTGGAAACCGCCACAAAAAAAGATGTGGAGACTGACAAAAGACTGATGAAATTGGTGCGACAACAAAAGTGGTCTGGTCTGACCATCAAGACATTTCCTGGAGAAATGGGAAATGGTATGTACCATCACTAATTTGTGATTCATAAAGCATGGATCATGCTTTCTAATTATCTAATTATTAAATGGACTATAATATTCTAATTATAATTCTCACATTTTTTGTCTAAAGGAGTTGTTGCCACCAAGAACTTTCCCCAGGGTTCCATCCTCTGTGATTACCATGGGAAGGTGATTTCTGGAGCAGAAGGAGAGAGGATTCATAAGGAACTCAATGATGAAAAGAATTATATGTTCTTCTTCAAAGCTGGTATGCAGAAACTGTGCATTGATGCCCATACATCTCTGTGCGTGTGTCATCCAGACATTGAGACCATAGGGAGACAATAAATCACTCAAGAAAGAGAGCTAATGTGGTGCCAGTTCAATGCCTCATACAGTTCCCCGAAGGAAAAGAGCATGTCATCCTGTTCAAGGCAACGAAGAACATTTCAGTTGATGAAGAAATTCACTTCGATTATGGGGTCAACAGGAAGTCTTTCTGTGGCGAGAGACTCGATCTAGAATGGTTAGATGAATAATATATCTAACCTTGACTAACAAAAGCTCTTTTCAGAGCTACTTCCCACACCTTCATTGACTTCAAGCATCAGACAACACTGAGAACCACCAGAAGAAGAAACAAAAAAGCTTTTTTCAGAGCTACTTACATCAACAATTGATGAATGAATTGTTTGTTGATGAGTGTTTTGAGCGCTTAGTCATGAGTAAACCTAATGCTACATCCAGCGATGCTAGCGATTCGGCTAACGCTAATGCCAACGCCCCTAATGCTAAGCGGTACCGACAAGGTAGCTCAGACAATGTTTCGGAACCATCTTCTGACATTTCGGGCTTTACGGAAATCCTGGAGTCAATTGACCAGAAGTTTGGACACCCGGCTAACATTAGTAGAGGTGCTACAAGAAGAATTTCAAAGTTTGAGGGAGTCGTTGGAATTTAGCCAGCATCTCTGGCTAATGAAAACACTGAGCTGAGGGGGAACAGTAAAACAGCTTACCCATCAGATGACGCAGCTGTCCGGTGAGAATAAATAAATGAAAGAATCAATATTAGACATCCAATCCAGAAGCATGCGGGACAATGTTGTTTTCTCTGGAATTCTGGAGCGGACGGAGGAGGATCCTGAGGCCTCGGTTCATGCCTTCATTCAGAACCAGCTGAAGTTGCTGAGTGACGCGGTTAAATCCATCACTTTTCACAGAGTCCACCACCTCGGAGCTAAAAGATCTGGGAGCCAGTGATGTCACTAACGTGTTACTTTGTAACGAGTTACTCTGGTCGGACCACTTTTTTCAGTAACGTGTAATCTAACGCGTTGCTATTTCAAAATCCAGTAATAAGATTAAAGTTACAGTACTCACTCCAAATTATTGTGCGTTACTTTTTTGTCATTTTCTGTAGAACTGTAATTTTATTTTATTTCGCCAATGCGTCTCGGGGGGAGCGATTAAAAAAAAAGACAGGAGTGACGTTAGTCTATGCGACCGCCCGGTGTTATTGTCTTGTAGCACACGTTAGCATCTCGCTGCGGTCTCCTGTTTGTTTAGGAACGTTGTGACTTTCTTGTTAAAAACACGAGTGCACATCCAAAACTGTGTGTGGACTTTGTTTCATGGAGACTGGATCTGCAGCAGACAACACGTTTAACTTGAACGGACTTACGACGTGATCCGAACGCGAACGAAGAACAGCAGCTTGTAAACACCGCTAACAGAGCAGCAGCAGCATTAAAACTGCCTTCAGGTACTTCAGATCAGTCCAGATCAATAACACAATCTGTAGGACTTTTTAAAGCCCTGGATCTACGTCTGAAATGTTGTTGATGTGACCTTAAAAATATCAGATCTCTGTATACATTTAAGAGAAAGATTAAAGCTAGTTTTTTGAAGGTATATGATCAATCACTTTTTGCCACACACTTTTTGCCCCACTCCCCTCAGGAAGGAGGTTGAGGAGCATCAAATGTAGAACTACTAGACTGAGGAACAGCTTCTACCCTGAGGCTGTTAGACTCATGAATAAATAAATGATAAGAATAATCACTGCAAAATATCACATCATGCTGATCTGTTTTCCTGTTGCTGTGTTCATTCGTGACCATCTGCTCATACAGACTCATGTTCGTGCTGCTGTTTGTAATGATGTTTTTCTATTACATTAATGCTTAGTGTATTTTTAGCTGGTTTTTCTTAGTTCATATCTTAGATATTATTACTGTTTGTCTCTTACATTTTATTGTTGGATGTAACTGGGACCCTGTGTACATAATCTCGTTTTATCACATGTACCACATGCGGTGCAAATGACAATAAATATTCTCTGACTCAAGTATAATTGAATCTAAAGAAACCAATGTTTGAGTTGATGTGTTTCTATTTTTAGTATTGCTTTTATTGTACATTATATTTTGTTTAAAAATATTTTGAGGATAAAAGGAGCAGACATAAGATTTATTCTTCTTCTGCTTCCTTTCATTTTGATTTGTGTATTATTTGTGTTTTATTGTAATATTTTATTTTAAAATGAAATAAATGATTTTTATTGGAATTTGAATAATTTTAGCTCTGGGATGGATCGAGGAAGTTCAACCATTAAGAAGTGTAATTTGTCCTGATTCAAGTTTTTCATTATATTCATTGAATAATAATCATTTGGACAGCAGACCTGACCTTTTACTAGAAGTTCAACTATTAATTTATAGAATTCAAGCAATGGGTTTATTAGTAACGTTTCTATGGATACAACACAGTAATCTAGTCTGTCCAAGATTTCATTTTCCTTGGAGCTAAAATCAACCTCAGTGGGGCATCGGCACCCGAGATCAAGAGATGAATCACACTCAGCAGGACTGCAATGCAGGGAATGGAAAAGATCTGGAAGAGCAAGGATATTAGCATTGCAACAAAAGTCAGATTGGTCAACACAATTGTCTTCCCTATAATGATGTATGGTTGCGAAAGTTGGATGCTTAGAAAAGAGAAAATAAAAGTCGAAGCATTCGAACTTTGGTGTTGGAGGAGAATGCTAAGAATACCTTGGACTGCCATGATGAAGAACAAGGCAGTTTTGGACCGCGTCAAACCGATAATGTCATTATTGGGCAAAATAACCAAACAGCAGCTCTCATATTTTGGCCATGTGATGCGCACTGATTCTTTAGAAGTGATGCTTGGAAAAGTCAGTGGAAAAAGAAGACAAGGCCACCAAAGAACAAGATGGCTCGACATCATGACAACAATGACTATGCCAATACATAGTTCCCACACACGTGACTAGAATTCTAGAATTCTGGAATTTCCGCCATTTTAGTAGGATAAACCGACGCGAGCAACCAGAGCTACTCTTGACCAAGGCGCTGTGGTTGGAGTTGAGTTGGAGGAATAAATGTCAGACGAAGCGGTACTGCCCCCTGGTGGAGAAGGGCAACAAGTTGTGAGTTGGAGAAATAAATCATGTCAGACGAAGCGGTATTGCCCCCTGGTGGAGAAGGGCAAAAAGTTGTCACGAAGAAGTTACTCTGAGTGTCCACAACGGAGCAGATTCGCAGCTTTAAATTCATGGATGGATGCTTAAGATCCAGTAACAGAGTTGTGAAGGACGTCCAGAGCTCGTCATTGCTGTCTTCATGTTAATAACAGTTCTGGTGAATGGCAGAGTAAGTGATTACACGTAGATGTGACGTCCCTCGTAGCTATAGCAGCTAAGCTAGCTCTTTGCTAATGGTGTTGTTTACTGCGTGCTAAGCTACGTAGCTTGAGCTACAGTAAATATAACCGATTTTTAACATAACAAAGAATAGCTTAGCTAATGTAACTTGTGCCACAGTAAATATCAGCCATGTGTACTTTAGTAAAAGCTACATCGGCTATGCTAATCTGTGCTACTTTTTTATTTTTTTATCTGTGCTACTTTAAAGCATAGATATTAAAGATCGTTGCTTCAGCTTAACTGATGAGCTTGTTAGTAAGGATGGCTGATATTTCTCACATTACATTATTTATTTAGCCTATGACTGCCTTTCATACTTAAATTAGTGTTAACAAAATAAATTATTTATAATTATTTCTCAGTCATAGTATTAACGTTTCTCAGTAAATGTCAGATATTTATTTTCCACTGTGATTTGCCTTTAATAAAGTTAGTGGTGAAAAGTTACAATTTGGTAACTCCTTTTACCGTAATCCATTAGTTAAATATTGCTTTAAACCCTGAAAGCATTTTGTTTTCTCTTTCTGTGTAAGGTACCGAGTCCCAGGAGATCGATGAAGCTGGATGGATGAATCTGCTTTTCAAATACATTTGGTGTTGCTGTGAAAACACACATTGCTAAATGAACGTGTGCTTACCTTTAGTTTGAATAAAACAGTTGTACCAAGTTTCACCTTGTTTATTTCAATAATTAAGTTGTTGTTTAATGTCCAATAATGAGAAGTTCTACTGCACATAAATAAAACCTACATGTAGTGATTGTTCTTAATTGGCAACTTAACTTACCAGTTTAGTGTTAATTATTAACATGTACAAAACATAAAAACATGCATGTTCCTGTTCATCCTCCAGTAGTAGACTGATAAAGTTCAGAATAAAAGCTATAATTATAAATTCAAAACAATTTAAACTGAATACAATATGAGAACTGTGGGTGATTTTATATATTTTAATGAAATGATTAATCAAAACACTCTTCAACAAGAAACGATGCATCCGAGCGCAGTTTCTGATTTTAAACAAATGAACAGATTTCTCATCATGTGGGACCATCCGACTGGAGCAGCCAACCCCTCCGGATCTGAGACTGGACCCGGGTCTACGAACTATTCACTCATCTGTACCTTAAAAAAATGAAAAGATTAGTAAACATTGTCATTTTTTGCATCACAAAGTTTAAAATAAGACTCCAAGTTTGCTACTCAAAGTATAAAAAATAAATACAGTTGCACCTAACAGCTATCGTACCGGTAAGTGTGGCTGTCAACTTCAGTGTGGGGTTCTGGTCACGAGTGACGGAAGAATGGAGCGTGAGCTTGACAGACGGATTGGTGCAGCATTTGCAGTATTAAGAACCTGTTAATGACCAGATCATTTTTATTATGTCTTGAAACATTAAAGCCTGAAATGGACTGAAAGAGGGTGGACATTTTTTAAACAACTAACACATTGTGTACCTAAAATGTCATTTCCTCCAGGATGACTGGCAGCTAGTTTGCAGAGCTGCAGCAGACTCAGGACCAGCTTCAGTAACACCCTATCAGTAGGATTAGCTGCAGAGGACAAAAAGAAAAAAAGTTTTTATATACAACAGGTTTTTATTCATGCAAAGTTTGTTTTTGTGGAATCACACCGTGACATTTTCTGAGCAGCTCTCGGATCTGCTCTTTGTTGTGAGTTTTGCTTGTTGCATTACCTGTCTCAGTTTGAGACAGTTTATCTGTCATTAACGTGTGTGTATCAGCCTGATGTCACAGGGTAAATAAAGGTTCAAAATAAATCATTAACAAGCAGCTTCCTAACAACAAAGAGTCTAGGATAAACACGGGTGGGACACCTTGTTCCCGTGAGTGTTACGAAGTGGAGGTTAGCATTAGCATAGCGTTGCTAAGCTAACGTCAGTAACAGACAGTAACAGAAGAGCAAGAAACTGAAAAAACTGTTCAAACACACACAGTTTCGCAAAATTATTCACATAGAATCTTTGTTTACCTGACTAGAAGTGATCGGAGCGTATTCTTGATGTTGTGGAGGGCAAATCCTTCCGGTTGATATTACACAGCCAGTAACCTACGCTGCCACTAGTGGTCAGGAAAGGAAGTATTACCAACCAAAATGGCGGAAAACCCGAAATACCTCTTATGTGACGTCACGTGGGAACTATGTATTGCAGAATTGAAAGAATTGGTGAAACACAGGAAGGCGTGGAGTATGAAGATTCATAAAATGACCAAAAGTCGGATACGACTGATCGGAAAATCATCATCATCATATGTATACGGTCACATATAGTTATAAAAGGAAATGAGTTGGCAGATAAATATGCAAAGCAATCAACAAAAATAGTTACATTGATTTATTGGTATCATTCAGTAAAGGAGAAATCAAATCAGTTATTAAACAAAAAGTCAAGGAAAGACAAGGAAAGGTGCTCATGCTTTTTGGCTGTGTGGAGTTCTCTTCTATCGGAAAAGCAGAGAGTATCTTGTCCTGTCTAAATGTGCTAAAAAAGCTGGTAGAGTTTTTTTGGACTTTATCATGGAGTGTCTATTGGCAAATTGTGATAGATTCTTTTTTTGAATACCACGTTCTTACCTGTTTGTGTCTATTCCCTTTTCCATATCTGTTGATTGTGGTGGCGCGGTTTTACACTGCTGCGACTTCGTGCGCTGTCCCTATCCTAAGACGGATGTGCGTAATCAATTACGTTGTCTTTGTGCCCCGGTGCAATGTCAAGGTCAATAAAGATATTCTATTCTATTCTATTCTATGATCCGAGCTGTGACATCGAAGAACCAACTGCTTTATGAGCTGATCCGCAAAGTGGATGCAACAGAGGATTGCAGACCACCAAGGTTCAGGACTCGTGTGCAGCACATCTGGAGGCTGATTCATAGCTCGGGTCGGTGAAAAGTTCCCATAATTTGGAGTGTATTGGATTACAAACAGCCACCTGGACTTCAAGGCCATAGAAAGAACACTGTGAGCCTGCCCTAAAGATAAAACACGCTAATCTAATCAGACTCCCTGACAGCCTGGACAAAATCTCCAGAATGGAGCAACTGAAGAAAATGAAGCTTCTATCGCAGCTCCACATATTTCAGTGTGATAGACTTAGCAAATGCGTTTTTTAGCGTTCCAGTTCATCCCAACAGCCAGTTCTGGTTTGCTTTCCAATTCCTGGGTAAGGCTTACACTTTTACGAGGCTCCCGCAAGGTTTCTGTGAATCTCCCACTATTTTTCATCAAGCACTGAATGATAGTTTGATGAGTTTCTCTCTGCCTCATGATTGTGCTTTGTTACAGTACGTGGATGATTTGCTGCTGGCTGCACCATCTGAACAGTCTTGTAAAGAGAACACGATCAGACTGCTGACATTTCTGGCAGAACAAGGTCACAAAGCATCATTGTCAAAATTGCAGTTTGTACAAACCACTGTCACTTTTCTTGGACACAGGATCTCCAGAGAAGGAAGAAAAATTGCTGACTCGCGTGTTGAGGCGATTGTGAAACTGCCATTACCGGTAACAAAAAAACAACTCATGTCTTTTCTAGGTCTTTGCGGTTACTGTAGGCATTTCATCCCAAACTACGCTGAGATTGAGGCTCCTTTAAGAAAGGTATGTCATGACAAACACTTACAAATGAGCTCACATGTCACATGGACAACTGAGGCACTGCAGGCCTTTGAAACACTCAAGCAACAGTTGCAAAAGGCTCCCACTCTTGGTATTCCAGATCCTACACGCCCGTTCACACAGGCTGTGGATGAGAGGAAGGGCCACATGACGTCAGTGTTGTTGCAAAAGCATGGGGACAGATTGAAACCAGTCGCCTACTTTTCAGCTAAATTAGATCCAGTCGCTGCTGGTTTGCCTCTCTGCTTGCGCGCTGTAGCCGCAGCAGAAAAAGCTGCACTGGCGAGTAGAGACATTGTGGGGTATTCTGATCTGACTCTCCTTGTCCCCCACGCAGTTACTCAAATTCTTAATGAGCAAAAAACTGCTCATCTTTCAACCGCACGTTGGTTACGTTATCACACCACACTGTTAGACATGCCCAACATCACCATCCAACGATGTAATGTCTTGAATCCTGCGACTCTTTTGCCAAACGAGGATGATGGTGAACCACATGACTGTATGGCGGAACTTGAAGTCATATGCACACCACGACCTGACTTAGAACAAAATCCTTTGACTGACCCTGATTGGGAACTTTTTGTTGATGGATCTTCTTCCCGTGACCCTGACACTGGTCAGATTCGCAGTGGATATGCTGTTGTTACCCTCACACACACAGTTGAATCATCTTCTTTACCATCATGCTCAGCACAAGCCTGCGAGCTGGTGGCTCTCACTCGTGCATGCACACTTTCTGAAGGTAAAACTGTTAACATTTACACAGACAGCAGGTATGCTTTTGGAGTTGTTCATGACTTTGGAGCTTTGTGGAGACACAGAAACTTCCTCAAGTCTGATGGCCAACCAATCCTTCATCACAAACTTGTGGACGAACTTCTTACTGCAATCACTCTCCCTCTCAGAATTGCAGTCATCAAATGTGCAGCACACACATCAAACACTGATCCTGTCTCCATAGGTAACTCACTCGCTGACACAGCAGCTAAACAAGCGTCAATGTTGCCCAACCCAACTAATATGCTTTTGTCTTTGCCTTTAAACAAAGATGATGATGTTTCATTCTCTGTTTCAGACATGCAAAAGTTTGCACCAGCCAGTGAAAAGGCAAACTGGAAGAAACACGGATGCATTTTTCAAAATGATGTGTGGGTAGGTCCAAATGGTAATCCATGCCTTCCACGACACTTTTTCCCTTCTTTTGCAACATTGACACATGGATTGGACCACGTGTCAAAAGGAGGGATGTTGAGACAAATCAATGAAAATTGGTTTACGATTAACTTTCATCAGACAGCCAAACAACACTGTGAGGCATGTTTAATCTGTGCCACACATAATGTTGCTAAAGCCATTAAACCCACAGGTTCTGGAGCTCACAAAACAATCACAGCACCATTCCAACACATCATGATTGATTTCATTGAACTAACACCAACTCAAAACAAAAGATACTGTCTAGTCATAGTAGACATGTATTCCAAATGGGTAGAAGCCTTCCCGACAAAGCATGCCACAGCTAAAACAGTAGCTAAACTTCTGTTACAAGAAGTCATTCCCAGGTGGGGAATCCCACAAAAAATCTCAAGTGATAATGGCCCCCATTTCGCAAATCAAATCCTTGATGACATATCACGAGCACTGAACTTTGACCTGACCAAACACTGTGCCTATCATCCACAAAGTGGAGGGGCGGTCGAAAGAGAGAATGGAACATTAAAAAACAAACTGTCTAAGATCTGTGAAGAAACAAAACTTAACTGGGTGTCTTGTCTGCCAATTGCACTAACATATTTGCGCATGCGGAGACGAGCTAAGCATAACCTCAGCCCATTTGAAATCCTTTTTGCGGCTCCACCCAACATGGGTGTGGGACCAATCTCAACTAGTGATCTAAAACATTGTGATCACAACATGCTGACGTATTGCATTAATCTGACTAACCACCTCAAATCCATCAGAGAGCAAGTCCAGGGAGGGCTACCCAGCCCAGCTCAGGTAAAATTACACAACATAACTCCTGGAGACTTTGTTATGGTTAAATCTTTCAGGAGGAAACACTGGAACTCGCCCAGGTGGACCGGACCCTATCAGGTGTTGCTCGTGACCCACACGGCCGTGAAAGTCGCTGAGAGAGCTACTTGGATCCACGCCGCCCACTGCAAGCTGTTCCGAGGTACCAGGTCACCAACAGAGGACCCACTGGCAGGAGAACGAGTTTAACCAGCCCAGAGGAACAGTGCGCCAGAGCCTTAGAGGCTGGGTGCCAACAAGGGTGCAGCAAGTATCGGAATCTGCACGATTTGATACCACCGAGGGATCTACGCGCTCAGGAGACACTGCTTTAGAAGAACTCCTGACAACGACAGAAAAGATAAGACGATGCTCGATACACGCATCCCACGCACAATTTTAAAACAACCTGTTTCGCCTAGAACATGCACTGGGATGAAAGAGTTGCTTTGCTATACTCTAGTCATTGTGGGACTGACACTGATAGGTCTCATGACATGGTACCTGCATCCTGAAAATGTGAGCCAACTCAATCCAGCTAAGAGAGAGCTCAAACAGAGTCCTGGTCGAAGGGACTACAACGGTAACCCCGTCTTCATAGTTCCATATGTCAACGGCACAACTTCAACAATAACTTTACCTGTTTGCAAATTGTTTGACTGCTCAGATGAAAGAATCAGAAAAGCCGAGTTTTACATGTGTCTCTGTGGTACTTATGATCCTACCATTTGTAAGTCCTGCCCAACATGGGAAAAAGTTTTTTTGTACACAGGTCCTTGGGGTAATAAACTTTACAACCGAGCCGAGCCTACCCCGCTTAGATTTTTTAGATCTCGTAGTAAGCATAGTACAGATTTGCGCTTTCAGACAGCTCCCAGAGGCTCATGTATATCACGGCTACCACTTTCTGAATTAAAGAGACGTGTCTCCTTAATGTTTATTTTTCCCTTTTGTTTTATTGATGTAGTCAAGTAAAAATCAACACATAAAGGTCAAATCAACATTTTATCCTGATTAAATTACATATCATTTGTCCATTTATTTTCTTTTGTACTTTAATCCTCAATTGTTCTGTTTTCAATTGTTTTTGAACATGACTGTTGCTTGCCACATTATTTGCAGGTCTTTAACCTGCACAAAAACA
>JBBPBX010038991.1:0-24168 GCA_038048925.1 Garcialebias charrua
ACTGATCTCCCAATCATTTAAGTAGAACCGATTCGATCGTTTCTATTCTAGATTACCTATTCATTTTTGATGAGTCTCGCCATAGACTTCAAAATTTATAGGGAATACCAAATCTTGCGTTGTTTGTCTAAGGACAACAGACATTTAGACCATACTATATTTTCTTTTCTATTTTTAGTTTAACTTTAAACTAAGTTATGAATGGAGGAATAGTTTGAAAGAAGAGGCCTTCGTTACAGAAGCCCTCCAAAAACTCTATAGGTATAGATCCCTATGTCAGATTTTTACAGCATTGATCCACCCCTTAATTGGGAATTGTAGCTGATCTAATCCATGATAGCTTACATACCAGGTGCATATAGGTAGGGCTAATGTAAAATCCCAGTCATAAGCCCACCTAAAACCACATACTCGCATGACACATAGAACCAGGGTGGCACCGACTGGAAGCCATCCAGCCCGCAACCTTCGATGTGGGGACCTGCTACTCCAACGTTGGTCTTCAACCTTCATCCAAGGGCCGCCTCCTCTGCGTCAATCGAGGGATCCCCTCTACATGCTGATTAAAAAACCATTTGTTGCTGATGGAATCGATAACTCTAATCGTTGGGGAATTACCGCTGGGGAATTACAGCTGTGGATTATAAGACTTTGTTTCCAAGGGATCACAGACTCAGTTTTCCAAGGGTTAACAGACTCAGTTTTCCAAAGGATTGAAAGCTTACCGCAATGGGATTACCTACGAACAGTATGGAATTTCCAAAAACGTTAGGGGGGTATAATTTTGATTTTTCTTTCTCCACTTGCTGGATTGCATAAAGGTCAGAGACATTTGGTGGTATCCTTTCGTGTTGGAACTCATCTCCAAGGACAGGTGATGATTTCCAAAAAGGGGGACTGTAGTGATACAGCCCCTTATGTCTGTTACTGGATTTAAACTTTTTCACATCTCTCTGAAACTCTGAGTGTTACACTTTTCTTGAGCTCTCAAGGAGACAAGTGGACACTATTTTGTTACATTTATTTTGAATTAAGAGACACAAATCAAACAGAAAAGACTTCCTTTTAATTTGTGTTAATTCAGAATTGATCAACAGTATATTTTTGTCATTTAATGATGATCTGTTATTAACATGAATGTTACTCTCATGCTGGTTTATTCTGTAGTACGAGGATGCTTTAAAATTATGGCACAGTTCAGGGTAAACTTTTAACTGCAACTCTCTGCTTTGTCTGTGAATTAGCCATAATATTCTCTTTACTGGCAGCTCCATCTGGCCACTGGTCTAAACACAATACGTTAGTGTCCTTCAGAGTTTTCAACTCTGGGAACTGCTAAGTAACTCCATTTATTTTGTTAAAACAGCCAATAACCATTCAGGAAGTGGGCTGACCCCGCCCTCCATATAAAACTCTTACTTCCCGTTTTGGCTTCAGTGCAAAGGGGGAACTCGAACTAAGTTCTTCTTTAAACTGGTTTGAACGTTTTGGTCAAATGCCAATTAGACCTACGTATCAGCCAGGGTTACAGCACAGCTCAGCTGTAACTCACTCATTTCTGTTCTGAAATAATTTGTTTTCTGAAAGTTTTATTTTGAAACCCAGTCAGGACGTTGGCCTGGGGCCTCATGTACAAAGACTTGCGTGGACTTCTTACTGAAAAGTGATGTACGGTCAAATCCAGAAAACGGCGTACGCACAAAAAAATCCAGATGTATCAAACTGTGCGTACGCCGGAATCCACGCACATTGCTTTTGTACATCACAATCAACGTGGAATTGAGCGCACATGAGAGAGTGGCCGACTCCGCCTTTGACACGCCTCCATATAAATATGCAAATTCATTTAAATATGCCTTGCACCAGAGGAATGTCGTCTTGTCCCATCATGCATCACGTTTTTCAACTGCTAAAACAGCTAAAAATAACCAAAAAACAAGAATTGAAGCTGTGCAAGACTATTCAGTCTTTCTGTTTTTTATATCTTTTGCAGGTTATTTTGTTATTTATTTTTATTTTTTTGAAAATGTATTCATTTCATTTAAAAACATGACAATTATACATACAATACAATAACAAAAAGTTAATTAAATAAAATGAAAGGTGGCAGAAGAAGAACTAGTCTTATGAAAACAGCCCCTTTTTACTCAATTCTAATGTAAATCAAATTATATATATAAAATTTTATTTAAAAAAGAAAATAACAATCTAGCTAAATTAAAAACATAAAAACTCAAACATCTTAATCAAATCAGACAACAACTTAAGTAGATATATGTATTAACGATTCCCATATTCTTCCAAGAAACTCGTCTTTATCAGTCCCTTAAATGTACACAGTGATCTGGCATTCTTAACAGTATCTTCCAAACCATTCCACAATCCTATTCCCTGAATTATTGTGGATCATTCCTTCAAACTAGTACTAAAATAAGGCTTCACAAACATCTCAATTCCTTTAAGAATATATACACTCTCTCTTTTAACAAAATGTGTTTGAATATTGTCACGCAACATACATAAGCAACAAAATTTTATAATTAACCAAATCATAGAATAGTTATATTCTAATTGCGTCCATGTGGATGTAATAATTGTTAATCATGTGTGTTTGGTGTGAACAATAATGATTTTCACATCATGAACAGTTTCTCAGAATCACCTCTAGGTGTCGCCAATGGAACCAAAACCACAGAAACGTGCGTACGCCAACCCTGGAGCTGGCGTGGGGCTGCGCACATTTCCACGTTCAGTTCTGTTTTGATACATACGGAGTTTTGTGTGGAAAATGGCGTACGCAAGGTTTTTGTGCGTACGCACCGTTGATACATGAGGCCCCTGGTTCCTGCCGGGAAAGGCGCTCTCCACGTATCGTTGAATCAGTTATACACGCGCTGAAGTTCAACTGGACGTCTACTGGACAACACAGTCCGTTAAGTGTCCACAAACTTCTCAGCTCTTATCTCCAAGAGACGTGCTCGTCACCAGGTAAAGAGTCGTTGATTGTATGCTGAGCGTGCAGGGAAGTCCAGCCGGACTCGTTTGGGAAAAGTGTCACCCTGTTGCATTTCAAAATAATTAACTTCTGTTAAACTTATCTCTCATTCCATTCCTTCCTCCTTAAACTTATTTTTCCTAAGCCAGTAAACTCTTAAGTAAATGTGCCAGCAGAAAGTTTAAACCTAACTTGTCTGTTTGTCTCAATTTGAATTCTTGTCTACAGTAGTTATTAAATCCGAGCTAATCTCGATACAAACGTTGATGTACTTTCATGATTTTCTCAATAAAAGGTTCATCTCCTGGTGAATCGACATAAGTTGACGTTTCTTGTGAGATTATATTTTGCCTAGTCACATTTAAGCAATTTAATCCAGAAAAAGAGTGAACTCGTTAATAAATTTGGGTCAGATCAAATCTGCTCCAACTTTATTTGGAACATGGTAAAATCAGTAAACTGACCACAACCTAACTTCCTACAAGTTGATGCCCGTACTTGTTTAACTACCCAATCTGGGGGCATACATTAAGTGTTCAACTACAGATAGCTCTTTAAGCAACATCAGTTTAAAGAAATAGTTAAAATCTGATAAATCTATTGAACTGGTTCATGAATGGTTGTCAGGGGATTTTTGGTCAAGGTTTATGGATTTGATTTTGATTTTATTTTATTGATCTGCTCTTTTCCTTGTACCTGTTGCCACTTGGATCTATTATAAGACAACACAATGTCAACTTTCATTTTTATGCAGATGATTTGCAGATCTATTTACCATTAAGGCCTGGATCCAGTAACCCAATGTGTTCTCTCTTTGACTGCATCTCTGAAATCAAACATTGGCTAAACAATAACTTCCTATTTTTAAATGACAGTAAAACAGAATGGATTTTATTTGGTAACAAAGATGCAACTGGCCTGGGAAATGTGAATATTAACTTCAGTGACAGTGTGAAAAACCTTGGAGTGACCTTTGATAAGGCTTTACATTTTGACAAACACATCGCCTCTGTTGTCCGGTCTGGATTTTTTTATTTACGTCTTTTAAAAAAGGTCAAACCCTTTTTAAACCGTTGTGACTTGGAGAAGGCTGTTCATGCTTTTATCAGTTCTAGGCTCGATTATTGTAACGCTCTGTATGTTGGTGTGCCTCAGTCAACACTGAGCCGCCTCCAGCTTGTTCAGAATGCAGCAGCTCGCCTTTTAACCAACACTCCTAGATGGGACCACATCACACCTGTTTTATTCTCACTACATTGGCTTCCTGTCCGTTTTAGGATAGATTTTAAACTTTTATTATTTGTTTTTAAAGCTCTGAATGGCCTCGCTCCTACTTATATAACGGAGTTGTTAAGTTTCCCCGCCCGCTCCAGGTCTCTGAGGTCAGATAGCCAACTCTTGCTCTCTGTTCCACGGACAAAATATAAACGTTGGGGTGACCGTGCCTTTTCTGCGGCCGCACCTCGACTCTGGAATACACTCCCACTTGAGCTACGCCAGATTACTGAACTTGGCCCTTTTAAATCAAAGCTTAAGACTTTTTTATTCAAACTGGCTTTTAGTAATTAAATATGTGGTGACATTTCTGGTTTTATTTTTGCTTTTATGTTGTGTTTTTCTTGATTTTTAATCTGTCTTTTTAAGTACTGCACTGTTTTTTGTTAAGCACTTTGGTCATCACCACCGTGGTTGTGTAAAGTGCTATATAAATGAATAAATGAAATGAAATGAAATGATTCATTCATTTGATAAAAAACACAAAATAAAACATTTTAACACACAGATAACAAGAAAATGAAAATATAAAATGAAAGGTGACAGATGAAGAAAAAAATCTTATTGTATCTGCCCCTTATTTTCTAACAAACAATTCAAACAAACAAATTCATTAAATACAAAAAAAGAAAATCGAATAACTCATTTACTCCCTTAATCACAAGAATTACTATTTAAACTCATGTCTTCGTTAAACATATTTCCTTAACAATTTATCCTTGATCTTTCTTTTGAATATAATTATTGATTTAGCTTCTTTAATGTCAGTTTCCACTTCGTTCCATAACCTAACTCCCTGAACTATTGCAGTCCTTCCTTTCAAACTTGTTCTATACCTAGGCATAACAAACATATCAGTTCCCTTGAGATTATAACAACTCAATCGTTTTACAAAATAAATCTGAACATTCAAAGGCAACACATTATGATGAGCTCTATACATCATTAACAAAATATTATAATCCACCAGATCGTAAAACGTCAGTAATTTCATCTGATAAAATAACGTACTTGTTGGATGACGATAAGGTTTTCTGGTAATAATTCTTATAACTCTCTTCTGTAAAACAAAAATAGGTTTTGTAATCGATCTACATGCCTTACCCCAAACACCAACATGGATGTTTTAAACTGCTATGGCTAATAATGTTAACTGCCCATGAACCATGTGTTTGAGTTACCAGAGAGTTATTGTCTCTCTCAGAGAGAGTTGAATGAGGAGCTGATTTATCCTGCATGTAAAACTGTGTGGGCGAGGTCATCAGTGTCTGCCTGTGCTGGGAGCTGATAATTGTATTTTAAATGCCATAAATATTATATATGTCATTATTTGATATGTTTTGTTTACATGTGTGGTTTACATTATGTTATTTTGAATATTAATTTGTATGTAAGTTACACTGAGTAGGAACCCTTTTCCAGTACTATGTTGCACTGGGGATAATTTAAGTTGTTGCAAGCCTCCTTCAAGAAAGCATGTGCAGCAGGAAAAGTTTTATGCTTTGCCCAAAGGTTTAAGAAGTTAAGTTGCACATTTTCTTACGAAGATTTACTTTTGTTCCAGCTGACTCATTCCCTCTTTGTTTGTGTGCATCCAGCAAGGTATGTTTATTTGTGTTATTTTGCATATTTGTAGTACATTTGTGTGCAATATATGAATATGTATATTTTGTACATTGTCATGCAATTTGAACAGTTGGACAGTGGATCTGAGGGTGTGCCCCAGAGACCATCTTAGCACCAACATAACTGCCTTTTTTTCCCCACTTTGGAGTAAGCTGTTGGGGAAGAAGCAGTTTTGTTTGATGTTTCCTCAGACTGATGAAGCCTTCTGGATAGAGGGCGAAACGTCTCGGCACAAAAAAAGAAACCGTCCAGATGACCTGACTGAAATATTTTGGATCTACTGGAACAACATAAGCCTGGTTAAAACCAGACCCTTGTCCTTCACTTTGCTTCGTACTAGTCTGGACTTTCTCCTATAGAGAACCGATTCTTGCTGGAGGCGTGGCCTCTGCTGAGGAACCAAACCATTGGATCTGATTTTACCCAATCGTTAACGTTTGGCCGTGACGTATGTTGCGCGGAGCTGCGTAGGAAGGCGAGGGCCAGGCTAAAGGCTAACTGTTCAGATAAACAGCTCAGAAACCACTCAGTGGATATTTTTTCTGCTACCAGTGTGTAATTATATGGCTTTAATTTACTAACTGTTGGCCTGGATGAAACATTTGAGATAAAATTCGATTTTTTATAATTTATTTTCGTAGCGCCCCCGAGGCTGTTTGGAAAAAGTCAAACCGAAACAATTTAAATCTAGCAGATTTGACCATTTTGTGAATTGATTAAGGAACGGTTAAGCTCAGGAACCCTTGTGCTATAACGTCAGCTAAGAAATATATTTTTTCTCAGCAAAGAAATAATAGTTTTTACCGTGTTTTCTTGTAAATTCCTTCGTGCCGGCTCGCTTCTGTGGCAGCCATTTTAAGCAGGGCAAACTGCGCATGAAATCGACGTCGTTCAAAACTCCGCCTTCTGTTCTCTGATTGGTCCGGCCAAAAATCTGCCAGCGAAATCCTTCTCTATGGGAGAAGTCCCAGACGGAGCAGTGAAGGGAAACTAGAATTGAGCTGAGCTGCGTAGGAAGGCGAGGGCCAGGCTAGAACAACATGACTCATTAGGAATGATTGAGGTCGGGGTGTTTATGTTTGTCTATGACAAGATGGCCGCGTTCAGACCAGCCGCAGCTTCACGAGCTCCCGGTTCATCCCTAGTTTCTAGTAATTTTAATAGTGTTTTTGTACCTGACTCTGCACGTTTTTTTCGGGTGAATTACAGCCGAACTGAACTGTTAAGAATCGGAGCGGATTTACCACAGGGCACAGCTGAAATCAGCAACAAACTCAAATCAGAGCTCGGAAGATTGGAGCTGTTAAGATCATCTTTCTGGAAGCAGATGCGCTCCAGGGGAAAGAAAAGGAAGCGTTGCTCCCGAGGAAAGAAGCGGGGCTGCCGAGCAGGAATTATGACGAGACTGCGGGCAGACGCTAAAACCGGGAGACCCCCGATGCCGGCTCTTTTTCTGTCTAACGTCCGCTCGCTGGACAACAAAATGGATCTACTTCGTTTGAGAGTGACCACGTCGGAGGAGATGAGAAGGTGCTCTGTGCTCTGCCTCACGGAAACGTGGATCTCTGAGGATACACCGGACTCTGTTTATGAGCTGGATAATAGACTCTTTTTCAGAACGGACCGGTGCACCGAGACTACGGGGAAAACACGAGGCGGTGGTGTTTGTATTTACGTGAACAAAGATTGGTGCACGAACTGTTCTGTGATCAAAAGGCTTTGTTCAGCTGCTGTTGAGTTGATCACAGTAAGGTGTCGGCCGCATTACCTCCCCCGCGACTATTCTGTAATTCTAATCTCCGCTATTTACATAGCACCTGATGCTAATGCTAATGACGCCCAGGGAGAAATTCATGACTTACTCACCTCGCTGCAGTGTAAATATCCTGAGGGGCTCTTCATTGTTTGTGGTGACATGAATCACGTGGACCTTCAAGTCTCCCTCCCAGCCTTCAGTCAGCACGTTTTCACAGCAACAAGAGGAAATAAAACGCTTGACCAAGTCTACACTAATGTAAAGGGGGCGTACACGGCGAAGACACGCCCACCGCTCGGAGCTTCCGATCACGGCTCTTTGATCCTGGCCCCAAGACAGCTCCCCCCACTCAGGCGCTCCAAGCCGGAACAAAGAGAGATAAGAGTTTGGCTTCAAGGCAGCACCTCCATGCTGAGAGACTGTTTTGAGAATACAAACTGGTCTGTTTTCAGGGAGGCAGCTACTGATGGGAGCTCAGTGGACCTGGAACTCTATGCTTCCTCAGTCCTGGGTTACATCAGTACATGCTCTGAAAATGTATCCATAAAAAAATATGTTAAATCTTACCCGAACCGAAAACCCTGGTTAAATAAAGAAGTCCGCGCCTTGCTAGCAGCCAGGGACACTGCATTCAAGTCCGGAGATAAAGAGGAGCTGAGAAAGAGCAGGAAAGAACTGGTGGATGGCATTAAGAAGGCCAAGGCCACGTATGCACAGAGGATCGAGGGACAGTTCACCTCACAAGACCCACGGAGCATGTGGAAGGGTATTAAATGCATAACAGATTACAAAGGCAAGAACAAACAATGTCCCAAGGACCCATCTCTGCCTGATGCCCTCAATAAGTTTTATGCACGTTTTGATGATCCAAACAGACCAGCTAGCACCAGACTCACCTCATCACCAGATGAAGAGCATCTCAGAGTGACCGCAGCAGAAGTGAGAGGCAGTCTCAGGAAGATTAATCCTCATAAAGCAACCGGACCAGACAACATCCCAGGGAAAGTTCTGAAGGAATGTGCGGACCAGCTCTGTGAGGTGCTGGCTGACATCTTCACCACCTCACTTGCACTGGAGTCAGTTCCCACCTGCCTGAAGACCGCGACCATCATCCCAGTCCCAAAGAGCTCCACAGTGACTGGTCTGAATGACTATAGACCAGTGGCCCTCACCCCGATAGTCGCTAAATGTTTTGAGAAACTGGTCATGTCCCACATCAAGACAACCGTCAACATCAACGAGGACCCTCATCAATATGCATACCGCGAGAACCGATCAACAGAGGACGCCATCTCTTCCGTGGTCCACACTGCTCTCACCCACCTGGATCAGAAGGACTCATACGTGCGTCTGCTCTTTGTGGACTTCACATCTGCCTTCAACACCATGATCCCCCAAACTCTGATAGACAAACTATCTACACTTGGACTAAGCCCCTCCATTTGTAACTGGGTACTAGACTTCTTAACAGACAGACCACAGTCCGTGAAGATTCACAACTTCTCCTCCTCCACCATAACCCTCAGCACTGGCTCTCCTCAAGGATGTGTGCTGAGCCCCCTTCTGTTCACTCTGCTCACATATGATTGTACAGCCACACTTCCAGGCTGTCATATTGTTAAGTTTGCAGATGATACAGCGGTGGTGGGATGCATCACAAACAATGATGAGTCCAGCTACAGACAGGAGGTGGAACACCTGGAGAGCTGGTGCAAAGAGAATAATCTTCACATGAATGTGAAGAAGACAAAGGAGATGATTGTGGACTTCAGAAGGAATAAACACACCCACGCCCCACTGAAAATAGGTGGATCTGCAGTGGAAGTGGTCTCCAGCTACAAATACTTGGGTGTACACTTGAATGATAACCTCAGCTGGACCAACAACACCACCAGCCTGATCAAGAAAGGTCATCAAAGACTCTACTTCCTCAGACGACTGAGACGTGCTGGTCTGAGCAGCCCAGTTCTCACCTCGTTCTACAGGTGTGCAGTGGAAAGCGTCCTGTGCTCCAGCATCAACGTGTGGCATGGAGGCTGCACAGTTGCAGAGAGGAAAGCTCTACAGAGAGTGGTGAAGGCTGCACAGAAGTCTGTCGGAGTCAGTCTCCCCACCATCACAGACATTTACACCTCCAGATGCAGGAAAAGAGCCACCTGCATCATGAAAGACCTCACTCACCCAGCACACTCACTCTTTGCCCCACTCCCCTCAGGACGGAGGTTGAGGAGCATCAAATGTAGAACCACTAGACTGAGGAACAGCTTCTACCCTGAGGCTGTTAGACTCATGAATGAATAAATAAAAATAAAATAAAAATAAACACTGCAAAATATCACATCATGCTGATGCTGATCTGTTTTCTTGTTGCTGTGTTCATCTGTGACCATCTGCTCATACAGACTCATGTTCGTGCTGCTGTTTATAATGATGTTTTTCCACTATATTAGGGCTTAGTGTATTACTAGTTGATGTTTTTCTTAGTTAATTCTAGATGTTATTACTGTTTTTCTCTTGCATTTGTTGTTGGATGTAACTGGGACCCCGTGTACATAATCTCGTTTTCATCACATGTACCACATGCGGTGCAAATGACAATAAAGACTCTCTGACTCTGACTCTTAAGGGTTGCATCAATCCAATTTGGTCCAGGCCTTGCTCAGACTAGCCATTAGCTCATCAGCATGGTAAGAGTTTAAACCTGTTTTTACCAGCTGACATCTGTCAAAGAGCTTTCTTCAATAGTCATCATTGTTTCATAGCGTTTCCACAGAACCTCACTTCTAATCTGAAACTTTTTAGACTCAGTACAGTACACGAACTATAGTAACATCCTTACCTGTCCATTCATAAATCTAACTATGGCCACATATAACGCCAACATTACAAGAAAAAAAAAATACAAACCCATATACCGTATTTTTCGGCATATAAGTTGCTCTGGAGTATAAGTCGCATCAGTTTAAAAAAAAAGCATCATGAAGAGGAAAAAAAACATATATAAGTCGCTTTGGCATATAAATCACATTTATTACATGTCACCGCTGACCCGTTGTGCTTATTATGCCTTTATTGTGCCTTTATAATGCCTTTATTTAATGGTCAAAACAGCTTCATTTTGCCTGGGTTGCACAGCGCCATCCATCCATCACGACCGGAGCCACTAGCTCTCCAGTGTTCTTCTGCCTGCACCAGCTGAGTAAAGTGAGCATGCACGGGAGGACTTGCTGGTGCAGTTCTTAGAAATTTAAAGCATCAGTCAAAAATTGCTTCATGAATATGGAAAAAAAGAACCATATAGAAGTCGCTTTGGTGTATAAGTTACAGGACTGACAAATCTATGCAAACTTAAACGACTTATATGCCAGAAAATATGTTATAAACTACAGGTAGTCCTCGGATTACGACGGCCTCGACTTACGATGTTTCGCGGTTACGAACGCCCTCCCATTGAAAAGCATTGTTCGAGTTACGCGGTTTATGTGCCTTCGCACCAAAAAACACGGTATCGAAACTCACCGGAGGACAGCGGAAATTTACAGGAGGTTTACAGGAAGGATTGGGGAGAGTAGCTTGAAATTACGGAGACCTCATTGTTTGGACAGGCAGACCGGAGCAGAGGAGGTTAGGAGGGCGGTTTTTGTCACCAGACGGCAGAAACAGCGGCGCTGGACCGGAGGAGCAAGAGCTAACATGCTAACAGGCCTTACTGTAAACAGTCTGGACCGCGCGGACTACAGGCAGCCTCAGATGTTGGAGGGACACAGAGCTAACATGCTAACAGACAGAGGAACGGCTTCACCAGCATACCAGTAGGCCATTAACTATTTTTTCCCTTCATTATGGCTCCAAATGTAAGTGTTTTTTGATAATTATGTAGGGTAATAATGTGTTACTAAGTGCTTGGTAAAATACAGTACTGTACGTATGAGGTGCCGTTTGGACGTATTTTCCGACTTATGTTGATTTTTGAGTTATGACGGCGCGTAGGAACAGAACTCGTTCGTATGTCGGGGACTACCTGTACTTGATTTTGTTTGCAAAGCAAGGACATAGAAGGCAATGAAAAAACGTGTACCACTTAAAGAGGCAAGCAGTTCTAAAATCGGATCCTATCATTCACAAGATGAATCACCGTGTCTGAATTAATATCTGTTTCACAGTGCTTCCTGCTACTCTCCTCCTCAGCGCCCGCGAGCCAGGCGTCAGAGTGAGGGCCAGGCTGCACAGCCCTATCACTCACACCAGCACTCACTCACATCGGCATTACCACGCCTTTATCTCGCCTCCTGCAGCCCGCCGCGGACAGCCGCCTCTGGGTCCTCCAGGCTTCTTTACTAATAAACTACTCCTGATCAGTCACTGTGCACCTCTGCCCGTGATCAAAGAGCCAATTAATGGAGTGGAGAAAGGTGAAGCATTCAAATAATGGAGACAGCTGTTTTTCTCTGTTTGAGAAAATCCATTTTGTATTGTTATCAGCGTCAAGCAGCACCCCTCTTTTCAAACCAGCGCTTAATTCAAGTCGGCATCTGCCTCTGCCTGGTTTGATAAGAGAGAGCGGGAGCGAGAGAAAAAGGTTCAGAGCGAAGAAAAGGAAGACGAGGCAGAGAAATAGAAAAGAGCCGTGGTCACAATGAACTTTATGTGGAAGAATGTGGCAGCAATATCACAGCAGTCCAACTCATCCCTGAGCTTAATCACTTCTAAAGTGGTTCAACACAGAGATAAGGATAGGGGATGGGGTCATAAAAAGGCTGTGCTTCAGAGCTGACGAGCTGCTTTGTGGCTTCGCTGTCGCTCGTTTTGAAAGGGAGCTGCTGATTCCAGCTCTTTGAGGCCCATTACAATCTTGTCAGGCCAAAAGGTTAGTTAGGAGGGTTAATTGTAACTGTGATAAAGCAGCACTAGTTCCATCAGTGGCTCATATTTGAACTTCCCTTTAATGGTAATAGTTCATTCTGTCACTCTGGTGATGGTTTTCTGCAGCGTTGCAGATGCTTAGACTTTCAGGTTGCAGAGAGATTCTACATCACATGCTAGAGGTGGTTAAATTGTTTCTTATTCCGTGTTAGTAAGCACGCACATATCCAGTGTTAATAGAAAACCACAGCTTGCTGGAGGGCCTTATATCGACCTCAGGCTTGCCTTACAAAAGAACATGAAAAGATCATGATTGCCGCACTGAGACATGTAATGTGGTAAAATTACAGTATGTGTCGGCACCAAGAAAAGCGTTGAGTCTTGTCTCTGTTGTCGTGGTTACGGGGTGATGAATCCTGCTCTAGGCACTGCAGCCATTTAAAAAAAAAAATCTGTGATTTTTACAGTATTGTACCTCATGCAAGTTTAAAATTAACAAACAGTTTTCAAACACTGAACTATTTTAAGCTATTGTCACGTATCATTTGCAACAATAAATTATATTGTGCTTAAACAAGCAGAGATGAAAATAAATTACTTTGCACAGAATCTGCTTTGTATCTAAATGTAATGTTTCCAAACTGAACACAAGTCTTTGTTCTCCTTTTAATTTATTGGTGACATTTCCCAACACATGTTAAATATTTTGTTTAATACAGTACAAGATAAAATATATAAATTAGGAACTCTGTTGAAAAAAAAAAAGGAACTCAATTTCTGTCTATGCAAAGGTTATTTTGTTGTTTGCATATTGGTAAGACTGTAAAAAAAAAAAAGGAAAGGATCTTTCTAGCATGACAAATGGCTGAATCCGTTCAGCTTAAAATGAAGTAGCTTTACTAAAGAGCAATGTAAGCAGCAAGAAAAACTAAAAGTAAAGTGTAAAATTAGAGTAGAATGTAGACTTTATCTCAAACTAAATAAAAAATAGTCTCATTCCCCCTGTCAGGGCGTACGATAAAAAGACTTGATACATACACTGTGTACATTCACTTCACATGCTGCTTTGTCACTTTACTACAAATGACAATGTCAGGACCTCCATTTTATTTTATAGATATACTTTTTATTTTTTTTACTGCTGTAATACAAATTAGGACAGTATCATACCTTTATTATTTCATTTTATGCCAATGTTTATTATATGTTTTAATGTTTAAATGGTTAATGTTGCACCAGGGGTCTGAGAGTCCTGTGTACGTCCTGTACATATTGCAGTTTTGACAATAAAGTTGACTTTGACTTACAGGTGCATGTAAGTATTTCTTACACTCCTCAAATGTTATAACTCAAGTTATCACCCACCTTTCATGGTGGAGGTGATCATGCAATTGTAGTGGGAAATATGCATTCCATTAATAAATGTATATACGTAGATGCAGAACATTTATTTCAATGCAGGCTACATTTACCTGATGTGTTAAAAAATCAAAATGTACACTTTAGGAACTTTTTCATTTGTTACTTACTGTCAGTGGTGGGCACAGTTCTGCTAACGCACTAACAACTGATAGTGGAACAAATTTGTCGTTTAACTGATTATCGTTTTTGCTAACTTTGGTAATCCTTGTCAGAATTAGCTTCTGCTAAATTAGGTTTTGCCAACTTTAAGTCTGTTGACAACATTCACACGCTTGTTCTTGTCTGTTTCCACTTTCCTCCACCTGCGTAATATCACTAAGATCAGAATTTTTTTTTATCTAAAAATGATGCAGAAAAACTGGTTCATGCACTTGTCATATCTAGACTGGACTATTGTAATGGTTTGTTATCTGAGTGTCCAAATACTACTTTAAAATGTCTTCAGTTAAATCAAAATGCTGCTGCCAGAGTCTTAATGGAGTTAGTGGGAGCGATCATATCTCTCCAGTTTTAGCTTCTCTCCACTGGCTCCCTGTAAAATTCAGGATATAATTCAAAATCTTACTTCTAGCCTACAAAGCCCTCAACAACCTAGCTTCATCTTATATTACAGATCTTAGTGTTCCATATTTTCCAAACAGAGATGAATGCAGGCTTACGTGTGGTTCCTGGAGTTTCCATAAACAGAATGGTTTGAAGATCTTTCAGTTATCAGGCTCCTCTCTTGTGGAACAAACTTCCAGTTTCTGTCCATGAGGCTGACACATTGTCCAGTTTTAAGACTGGGATTAAGTCTTTCCTTTTTGATAAATCCTATAGTTAGGGTCGGCTTGGGTTTCCTGAGCTGTCCCTTAGTTATGCTGCTATGGGCTTAGACTGCTGGAGGACAAACAGAGCACATTTCTTCACTCTGCTACTGTCTTTACTTACTCAACCTGTTTTGTATATGTAATAATTTTTTCTATCCTTGACGTGGGTTTTTGTCTTTCTTCCAACAGGAGGTACACCTGCACCTGCATCTGGACCTGCCAGTCTATGTTCGTTTTTCTCTTCTTCCTGTTCCTGTCAAACCCAACCGGTCGAAGCAGATGGCCGTTTGTCCTGGAGATTTCTTCCTGCTAAAAGGGAGTTTTTCCTTCCAACTGTTGCCTTTTTTGCTTGTTCAGGATAGGAGACTGCGACAAAGTGAGGATTCAATGAGTCTGTTGGTTTCCAGATAACTTTACTAATTGACTTTTCTATGTACTGAATGTTTCTGTTCAATGCCCTGAGAAAACTTATGGTGTGATTTGGTGGTATATCAATAAACTGATGTGAACTGTTGTGGGCGTGTCTCAAAGAGTCCATTAGGCACGCTGTTGGCTTGGCATGATAGGCTATGTCAGTGTTTCACCACAGAAACTGTGGTGAAACGCTCAAAACCTTTTTGTCATAAAACAAATCTTTACATTTGCCATTAACTACACTAATGCTTGTTGGTGTAAGTGCTAATAACACAACAAAGTCTTGAGTCTCTGGGCAAGAATTAACATATTTATTACACTGTAAAGAGAACAACAATACCATAATTATACTGCAAAGTTTCACAGACTGACAGACCATAGTTTACAGCCCAAAATAAGAATCAAAATTAATAAAGAAAAAAGAAAGTCAACAAGAAACCACAGTTCTGACATAGTAGACTGGAAAGCTCTCTAGAGGACACTGACCCCAAGTGATGTAAAGACCACTCAGCGTCAGCCTACCACTAACCTGTGGTTTGTAATTTCTCAATAAAGTATTGCACAACAACTTCAAATGATTTGAGCTTTTTTTTGTTTTTTTTTTACATTACATTTTCTCAAGAAAGTATTGCACAACAACTTCAAATGATTTGAGCTTTTTTTTGTGTTTTTTTTTACATTACATTTTCTCAAGAGAACGGAAAAACCCTTCCACGTTTTTAACTTCAACTCATTCCCTTCGATTAATGCTACGCTGTTCGCGGTTAGCTCTTACAGTTCCCCCCGACGTTTCCTGACATTTAGGAAATTTCAGTGACATTTCCTGTTTGGTAAACAGGCATGCCTAAATTCAATGCCTTTTGAAATTCTATACAAGATTTGAATGTTGTAATTCCCCCCAGCTGACAAGTCAACAAGCACATCCGCCTGTCTTCACAACGGAGAGAAGGGGAAAAAAGAGGGTGAGATAAAAAAATAAAAAAACGTTTTTAACCGTGGTCTTACTTTGTATCAACAACATAAGAATTAAAAATGTTTTACGTTAAAATTGGCTCTTTTCTTTAGATTTGTTCGAACAGTTCAAACTCAAGAAATGCCACAGGCATAAAAGAACATAAAAGTATTTTCTTTTTTGTTGTTTCTTTTCATTTACGTTTTATTTATTCATGAGGTCTGCATTGTTACCAAGTAGTGATATGGTTTTGCAGCTGTATGAGCTTCGACTTTTGGTTTTTTAAACATTTTCCTGTTCTCTTGTGCCCATTTGGTTTCGACGTGACCAGTATCAGCGCCACAACTGATGCTCTTATCGTGCTGTAAGAGGTAGAGTGAGACTTGTTTGCCACCGAGGAATTTGTAGCAAAACACAGATAGAGAAGGGAGTAAAGAAAAAAATAGAGCGTTTCTAGGAATTATTAACTGATAATGTTCAAGTTTAGTTTTTTCTTTTTTTTAAACTCAGATTTCGCCCTGATAGTAATGAACACGTTATTTGTTGTATACCGGTACTTGGAAATAAACTAGTGTTCAAGTAGCTTGGCCGTCTTTTGACAGCTTCTGAGAAGTTTGCAAAGAGGGTGTCAGACACCTATTTGGATTGTTTAACCCAATGGTTCCCAATCCTGGTCCCTGAGGAACACCATCCTGCATGTTATTGTTGTTCCTCTGCTCCAACACACCTGAACAGGCTTCTGCCGAACTTAAGGAACTAACTAAACCACTGAATCGGGTGTGTTGGAGCAGAGAAACAACTAAACCATGCAAGATGGTGTTCCTCAAGGATCAGGGTTGGGAACCATTACCAATGTCAAGAATACAGGCGTGTTTTAATTAGACAAGAGGGAAGAAATGAGGATGTTAAACTTCCCCAAACTTTTGTGGGCCTCCACTTGTTCCTTGAGGTCAGGATTTTTTTTAAAATATAACACGCTTCTGTGTAGCACCAAGGTGTATGGTAAAGAACCATTGTGTGTGTTGGGGTAAATGCTCCTTTACTGCTAATGAGAGAAGTTTGTTTGATTTACATTGAAGGTTTACAACAAAGCTGCAACCACAAACTCATCATTTCCTCAAAATTAATTAAAACAAAATACATGCTGAATGATAGTGGTGTGAACTTCTATAGTCTCAAAAACACAACGGCTTAAAGCTGACATCATCTGAAGTGTGTGAGGAGAAAACAAACGGATCTCAAATTCTGCTTCAGAATGGTTACAAAAGTTATGTTACATTCAGTATTATTATTGCTCCAAGTAAAATGTATCACTGCAATGAATGCGGTTACATTAAATTTACACTTTATCTTACAATTGTAACTAAATAAGTGTGTTAAAGAGATACCGTATTCTCCGGCCTATAAGTTGCACCTTTTTGCCTACATTTCCAAGCCCTGCGACTTATAGGCCGGTGCGACTTATACGTGGATTTTTCAGATTTTTTCACTTTGGTCAAAAAAATGGTCACTTAATTTAACGGTTTTTAACCGTCAAAGTGCATTTATCAAGAAAAGTTAAACTGAGACACACTTTTACTGTAATGTCAGCTAACAAAAATATATTTTTTATGTGTTTATCTTTAAAGATCAAAGAGATGCAGGTCTGTTTGCTGCACTGCAGGTCTGTTGTTGCTGCGCGTGCTCGTTTTGTGCCGTGAGGTGCGACTTATAGGCCGGTGCGACTTATACGTGGATTTTTCCACTTCATTGGACATAATTGGACTGGTGCGACTTATAGGCCGGTGCGACTTATAGGCCGGAGAATACGGTACTTCAGCTCTTTTGAAGCAGAGTTCTGTGAAAAGCTTATGAACATTTGTATCTGACCTGTTGTAGACAGCTCTTTGAATTTAGACAAATAGAGATTAATTAATAAAAAAATACTATATTTTCAATTAAATGTTTAATGTACCGTACTAGAAATTTGTAGATTGTGAAGAGTTACTCTTTTTGCTCTGTTACTTAGATAATTATTGTTTGAATTGATTGTTGGAATTGTTTTGTTTTTGAAAAAAGGGGCAGATAAAATAAGATTTCTTCTTCTTTCTGCCACCTTTCATTTTACGTTTTCTTTTCATATAATATGTGAAATGGTTTTATATATTTTTTCCTTTTGGTAATTTTTATGTAAAATGAATAAATAAAAAAATAAAAAATTTGACTGATGAGCTCACAAGTCCACGGGAGGCCAGGACTACTCTTCTCCAAACCTTCATAGCAGTTCATGATAATATTGTTTTATAAACCTTCAAGTTGCAGTCAGCTTTACTTTACCAAGCAATTTACAGAATATATATATATATTTTTTGGCAAACACAAACAACGCCAGCAGCTCTGTAGCCGTGCAAGGCTAATATTAATGTGGTGCAAAAAGTTTGTAAAACCGGATTTCATTGAAAAGCTATGATATTTTCGAGACTGGAGTTGTTTTAAGAAAGCAGCAATCCACTTTGTTCCTGACACTTCAGCTTTTAGCTTGTCAACCATACTAATATTCAAGAAAATGATTAAAACTATTTTGTTGAAGTGTTACATTTAAGTTGATTCTAATTTAACAAATTATATTAGATATTTTGATGTGACTGTATATCTCTGATGAGACTATATTATTTTGTATTACAAATAAGTATATTTATGTTTGAATTGATAGTTTGAATTGATTGTTTGATAAGGAGCAGATATGATAAGAAATGTTTTCTTCTTCTGCTTCCTTTCATTTTATGTTTTGTTCAATTTTTCTTTTTTTTTTTTAAATTGTCATTGTTTTTAATATGAAATGAATTAAAAAAAAACATGAATCTGGTAAAATATAAACTACATTTAGCTAAACTGAAGTAATTCACAGAGCTATCCACAACAGGTAAGATCATTTTTGTTCATATATGTTCCATAGAAACTTGCTTTACAAGATCTAAACTGTTTAATGTTTATGAAGGATTTAAAAAAAAGTGACACTGAACTTAGTTTTGGTCTTGACAGTGTAAACCAAACCTGTAAAAATAAATAATCCGAGCAGACAAATCTCTTTTTCAAAAGTGTTTAAATCAGGATTTTGGTCCTTGGTGTCAGTCTTTGGCTGCTTTTGGAGTCTTTGTGTCTAACTTGTGTATTAACTCTGTGTGTGTGTATGTGTTACCTGGTGCGTTGCAGTGTTAAAGCTGTCAAATGGAGTCTTCACCTCTGCATTTGGAAAATCACTTTGTTAAATCTTGTTTTTTTGTATTTTGTAATTTTTTTTGGTTGTTTTGAAGTTTTTCTTAAAAATAAAACTAATATTCAACAAATGCTCAGCAATGTGCATGCACTGTCTAACGTTTCAAAGAAAAACTTGACATTATGGGTGTTCTTTTTGTCGTATGTTGAGTATAAAAACAAATGGTTTAGGTGTTTATGTCCCCACAATTTAAGCCACCTCATACCCCAAAATTAAATCTAATACTACGTCCAAAAGGTTGATGAATTATGGCTCCATAGTGACACACAAGTATGCTGGAAAAAAAGCATGCCAAAATAACTCATGTGACAGTGCAAATACATATATGTACTGTACGTCCCTTGTACAAAATATTTAGGTTAGCATTCCACGCAACATGCTAGTTCTCAGAAAAGATCGGGGTCAGACTCAAGTAGCAGCTCTGAGATATAGCTTGTCTTTTCTTTAAGGGAGGAGGGGGGGATCAAACTTAAGAAACTGCAAAGAAAATGACCATTTACACATATACGGTAATAGAAAAGCAGCTTGGAAAAGAAATAACTCTTTTGTTAAATCTCTTTCTAGAAAGAGAGTTCGGCTTTGAAATGAGACTGCGTTTAGGTACAACGCGTCGTCCCAACTGTCCCAACGCATACTCAATAAATAACCATTAGTGACACCACAGGACAGAAGTCTTAAACACCATACAGAAAATGAATAAAAACGATAAAAAAGGAGGTGAATCTCCACACAGCAGGCGTCCAGCGGAGTGGCCTGGCAGCTGCCATCCAGGTGGTTTGACAGTCTCGCATGTAGGAGGATGGCCCCACGTCTGTCCTTCTGAAAGCCCAGAGAGTGAATGTGTGAACTGTTTTCAGCACATCCTTCAGGTGTGCTGCAGGCAAAGTTTAGCGTCTTGTCCAAGATGTCTTCCCTTTACTTCCTTTGGAGGGTTGGATTTGTATTTCACAGCCCACTGACCTGCATATTATGACAAGTGAGGGGGAAATAACATCGGTTGAACAGCTGGCTCCACTCGCAATCTGCTGCACATCTGCCCATTTCATAGCGGTCTGCGGGCCAGAGGTTCAGCTCACCCCCCCCTCCCCCCCAGAAGGAAGGGAACTTGTTTATTCACCGGCCTTAAATCTACGATGAGAACAGATCAAGTCCATCTTTCTGCGAGCTAATAATGCCACCTTGGTTTGTTGTGAAGGAAAATTAAATGGGCTAGTCTTATGTCCTGGCTACAGACGGCAAATTACCGTATTTTCTGGAATATAGGTCGCTGCTTTTTATCATTTTGCATGCCCTGCGACCTATATTCAGGTGCAACCTATTTATGGCTTTTTATAAAATAAACTGATTTGTAATCATTTATTAACAAAAATTAAACTGAGACACACTCTTACAATAATGTCAGCTAACAAATATATTTTTTTAGGTGTTTATCCTGCTAAAATTATTCATTTATTAAAGAAAAGTTCAGCTCAGACACATATTTGCTATAATTTTTATCAAACAAATAATTGTTTTTAAGTGTTAATCTTCTTAAAAGCCTTGCTGTGCGCTCCTGTGGAAGAGACATTTGCAGCAGAGCTAAACACGGTCCACATTTTGACGTAGGTGCGACCTATATTTGGGTGCGACCTATATTCCAGAAAATACGGTAATCTTAATTTAAGGATGAAAAATAAAACCATTTAAAAAGGGAGGGCACGTGATCGCCTTGGGTTCAGGGATATCTCAGATTCTTTTTTTTTGATATTTACAGAAAGAAAAACAAGCTGCGATGACAACGAGATTACCAACGACGGGTACGACGACAAACGTACAACAAGAAGAGAGAGAGCGTAACAATAAAAAGGATGTCCATATTTCATTTCATTCACTCAGAACAAAGAATATCTTTGTGTTTCCTTAAAGTCGCGACAAGTCAATATGACCTGATTATGGAACCTCGTTGTCCTCCTCGGACTGCGCTGCACGTTCGACAGAAGCGTTGCCGTCTCTGCCTGTCGGCCGTGCCGTCCTTGAATCTTTGCGAGGCGATGTAAGATCGCAAACAGTCGTGCTGTTTGAGGGCTGGTTGGTACGCTTGGCGAGCTCTCGCTTTTGTGCGAGTCTTAGCGTGGTGTGCCGTCAAGGGCGGAAGAGGACGGGGTGCTGGGCGTGGAGGACCTCGGCGTAGCAGCTGGCGGGGTTGCAGCCGGACTCCCGGCCCCACTGCTCGGGGTGCAGGCGGAGGAGCTGATGGGAGCAGGAGTCTCTGACCCTGGAACGCCTCCTTGCTGCTGGCCGGACTGCTGCTGCTGCGCCTGCAGGGTCTGACCGCAGACGTGGTGGTGCTTCTCCCAGTCCTTATGTTGGCAGAAGGAGCCGCAGTAGCGTGCTGTGTTGCAGCCGCTACACGTCTCGCTGGCCTTACGACCGCAGTTCCAGCAGCTCTAGCGAACACAGAGAGAGACGTGCAATAAATCAAAGCTGTAGGACTCGTAATCTGACAGCGAAAACTATTGAGTACGGCGTCATGAAACATGCAACTGCTTTTACACGCTTGTGTTTAGAGCCAACCACAGACAGATCAGAACCCATCTCTTATTACATAGGGCCTCCTATGTGCACATTTATCTTCAAAACCGCAGGAAGAACATATAAGGGTGGCTGCAAGTCCACAGGAAACCGGAGAACAGCCTGTCGAAGTCCTCCGACGAAATGCTTCTCGTTCAAAAACGTCACTCCTGCAATTAATGTCAGATGTAAGACATATTTCCATCTCACTTAACTGATTAAACCTCAAGGTCTCTGATGGTCATTAGCAAATGAGAGCTGCTTTTCTTATTTCCTCTCAGCTGAATTACCGTATTTTCCGGAATATAGGTCGCGGCTTTTTATCATTTTTGCATGCCCCGCGACCTATATTCAGGTGCGACCAATTTATGGCTTTTTATAAAATAAGCTGATTTGTAATCATTTATTAACAAAAATTAAACTGAGACACACTCTTACAATAATGTCAGCTAACAAATATATTTTTTTAGGTGTTTATCCTGCTAAAATTATTCATTTATTAAAGAAAAGTTCAGCTCAGACACATATTTGCTATAATTTTTATCAAACAAATAATTGTTTTTAAGTGTTAATCTTCTTAAAAGCCTTGCTGTGCGCTCCTGTGGAAGAGACATTTGCAGCAGAGCTAAACACGGTCCACATTTTGACGTAGGTGCGACCTATATTCAGGTGCGACCTATATATGGATTTTTCCAATTCTTTGGCAATAATTGGACAATGCGACCTATATTCGGTTGCGACCTATATTCCAGAAAATACGGTAGTAACGCCCTCCTTTCCATTCTGGACTCTGTGTGTGGAAGGCGACAGAAGCAAACGCCTGAGTGTTCTTCCTTTATTTTTTACCTCTTGTTAATTCTCGACGCCCTTATAGTGTAGCCATTGTCCTATATTTATAAAGCTGGGGATAATTATCAATATTGTACGTTCATAATGATGTACCACTATGTGATGTTGTTCATATGGTTATAAAATGGTGCAGAAGCTCCTTTAAAATAATAAATAAGCTGGATGGATGAACCACATCGAACCATATCCTACTCATTGCAGATCACTGTTGAAAATTAGTTTAAAGAAATAAAATTGAATTTTGATTTAATTCACAAGCTAACAGCTGGTCCAAGTGGGGTCAAGGACAAAGTGGATTGCTGCTATCTTAAAACAACTACACTTTCAAAATTTTCATTGCAATTCTTGCTATAGATATTTCATAAACTTTTATTCCAATCACAATTAACTTTTATTTTCATATTCCTGAAGTGCCACAACTAGCTGCAGTTGTTGTTTCCTTTTACAAATAATCATATATCGGCAGCACGGTGGCTTTGTTGTTAGCACTGTTGCCTCACAGCAAGAAGGTCCCGGGTTCAATCCTCACTTTGGACCTGGGGTCTTTCTGCATGGAGTTTGCATGTTCTCCTCATGTTTGCTCCAGTTTCCTCCCACAGACCAAAAAGATGCACGTTAGACCCAGGCCTCTGTTGCAAAAGATATCTGTGACCTCAGTGGGCTGTTTCCTGGTTAAATAAAAGTTAATAAAACAAAAATAATATATACATTTTTATGTAAATAATAATAATAATGTAAAAGTTTGTAATATATTAACATAAATTTCATCGTTTTAATTTAAAGATGGCAGCAATCCACTGGGACTTACAGTACCATTAGAGCATCAGTCCGGACAGAACTAAACTCTTATTTCCTCAAACTGATCTGTTCAAAGAGCTATCTATGACAAGTAAGATGATTATTGTTCATAATCTCTTCACTGAACTCCCACTTCAAAAGAGCCGAACTGCTGTTTTAGGATCCGGTACAATATCAGATGTTGTGGTATGTTGTGGAGAAGGCGAGCCTGTGATCGAAAGGTCGCTGTTGTATGTGTGTTGTTACCTCGCTGGAGTCTTCCTGTTGGTTGATGATGGACAGAGCATCTTCGGCTGCCTGACGCTTGGCCTCGGCTACCGTGCGCTCCATCTTGGACCGCTCGCTGCTGATCATGTCATGAGCCTTACGCTCGGCCTCAGACACAGCTTTCTGTAGCTCAGACATGGCCTGCCGCTTCACTTCATTCACAGCCTCTTCTGCAAAGAAAGTAGACATCAGGCCTCCTATCACTGCCACCTCCAGCACCCAGCTGTTCGCTTTTATGATCAGTGTACATTTGAAAAGTTAAAATGCCACCAATGTGTTTTCAGAGGACTTGAATCTCTCTAAGTTTGGAGCCTATAGCTACAGCTTTAAAGTTGT
>JBBPBX010038992.1:0-18194 GCA_038048925.1 Garcialebias charrua
CAAGTTCAGTCCTCACTGACGGAACACTGCAGGTAATCATGTCCTGAGAGCGCACACTGTAGCTGCACTCACGCAAAGACATGTAGGAGGAGATGTATGAGGGCAGCAGACCAAGAAGTGATTTAAAGATGAAAATGTACCAGTGGAAGAGTCTGCGTGAGGTTAATGATGTCCAGTTAACCAGTGAATACAGGGTGCAGTGGTGGGTACGATAATCACAACCAGTTATGAATCTTAGTGCACCATGATAGACAACATCCAACATCCGCAGGGTGCTTGTAGGAGCATTCATGTAGAGAATGTCACCGTAATCAATGGAGGGAAGGAAAGTCACAGATACAAGGCGTTTCCTAACATTCAGTGATAGACATGATCTGTTTCTGAAAAAGAAACCCAGTTTAACTTTCAGTTTCTTCACTAGGTTTTCCACGTGGAGTTTAAAAGAGAGATGTGAATCGATCAGGATACCCAGATATTTATAGGAATCAACAAACTCAATAGGGACACCATTTGAAGATAAAATCAGAGGAAGAACTGCTGGGACCGACTTCCTATTTGAAAAAAACATCCCTTTTGTTTTATCAGCATTTAGGACAAGTTTGAGACGGAACAAATCTGACTGGATGAAGTCAAAAGCGGATTGCAGTAACTGGAAAGCCTTAGCTACTGTTTTAGCTCTGCAATAAACAACTGTATCATCAGCATAGAAATGTAAGGATGCATCAGGGATGCAGTGACCTACATTAGCTATGTAGATTGTAAAGAGAGTGGGTCCTAAAACTGAGCCTTGTGGTACACCATTTTTAACTGTTAAATAGCTGGAAGAAGTACCGTTATGTTGAACACATTGCCTCCGATTGGAAAGATAGTTAGAAAACCAACCGATGGTGTGATCAGAGAAACCGATTTCTGAGAGCTTATGACACAGGATGTTATGATCCACAGTGTCAAAAGCTTTAGACAGGTCTAAGAAAAGTGCAGCACAATAGTCCTTAGCATCCAATGCTTCAACAACATCATTCAGAACCTTCAGAGAAGCAGTTGTTGTGCTGTGTTTTTTCCTGAAACCAGATTGATGAAGAGGTAAGATGTTAAATGAGTCCAGATAATTTTTGATCTGAGAGTTTATCAGTTTTTCTTGAACCTTGGCTAAGATGCAGAGTTTAGAGATCGGTCGATAATTGTTCAGTGAGGTGGGGTCACCTCCCTTCAGCAAAGGAAGAACAAAGGCTGTTTTCCAAGCATCCGGAATGGTGTTTTGGCTTATGGACAGATTAAAGATGTGGGTCACAGGGACTGTGATGATATGAGCAGCCAGCCTTAAGAAATAAGGTGGAAGTTCATCTGGACCTGCAGATTTTTTAGGATCAAGATCATTTAACAGTTTATTTACCTCACTGACTGAGAACGGAGAAAAAGAGAAGGTGTGATTAACAGATGGTTGACTTGTAGGAGGGATTTGATTTGTAGAAGTTTGATTATTAGATAAAGTGGCTGATTTTCCGTTTGTAACTGTGTCAAATAATGAACTAGAAGCAACAAAATGTTTATTGAAACAGTTCAGGATCTCGTGCTTATTTGACACAGGAACAGAGTCAACAAGAAATTGTGATGGGAGGTCAGATGATTGGGGGGTGCCTGAGAGAGATTTGATGGTTTTCCAGAATTTTTTAGGATCGTTTAGATTTTTGGAGGTCTGAGATAAGAAGTAGTTACGTTTAGCGGCTTTGATGGCAGTTGTGCATTTATTCCTTAGCTGCCGAAATTTCAACCAATCAGTGTCTGAGTGTGATTTTCTTGCTGCGGCCCAAAGATGATCTCTCCAGTGCAGGAGATCAGCTAGTTCAGGAGTAAACCAGGGGCTGTCACGGCTCTTTATCCTGAACTGCCGGAAAGGTGCGTGTTTGTTTACAAAGTAAATGAAACTATCATGAAAATCGTTCCAAGCGGTGTTCACGTCATTGATTTGTAGGATACGTTGCCAATCAAAGAGGGATAGATCCCAAAGGAATGACTGTTCACTGAAACGTTTCAAATCCCTTTTTTTAATTATTCTGGGCTTAGCAGGTGGAAGTTTAGTTGATCTAAGAGCTGCTATTACGGAATGATCACTCAAAACGTTAGCAAATACACCTATACCAGGAAATTTGTGAGGTGCATTTGTGAAAAACAGATCTAAGGTGGAAGATTTTTCGGGACATTTTATGTTTGGTCTGGTAGGAGAATCGATAAGTTGTGTTAGATTGAGAGATAGGCAACATTCCTTGAATTTATCACAGAGGGGGGTCGACTTATTCCAATCAATGTTGAAATCTCCAGCCAAAACAATCTCATTGTGTTTTAAATTTCCTATGAATTCAGTCAGGGAGGACAAAGCTTCAGGTGTTGCGGAGGGGGGACGATAACAACCAACAACAGTTAAGGGCTGACCTCCTTTCAAAGTGATGTTCACAGCTAAAGCCTCAAACTGGTTTGCGATTGTTTTTTTAGATGCAATCCTGGCAGCCAAAGAATCTCTGATGTAAATAGCGACTCCACCTCCCTTTTTATTACGATCACAACGATAGATCTTAAATTCATTGATTGCCAGGTCATTTTTCAAAACAGATTTTTTGAGCCAAGTTTCAGAGATAACGATCACATCTGCCCCAGAAGAAGTGATTAGGATTTTCAATTCATCAAGTTTTTTTAGAAGGCTACGAGCGTTTACATGCAGAAAACGGAGACCTGAAATATTTTTAAACTCATCAGGTGTACAGTAGTTAGTGGTTGGCCCTGGGTTGGGCTGAATCCCTGAGATCAATAACAACATTAATATCAGACATTTACATGACTTCTTTGTCAGTGATGTGTAATTACAGGAGTTAACAGTGTGACATTTTGCCCCCATAATTGAACCATGTGAAACATTAATGAAGACACGATCATTCAGAGCCCAAAAACAATGAAAGTCGCAATGATGGGCAGATCCAGATGAGTTGATAAGATTCAGTGATTCCAGATAGTCTGAGAACTGAAAATAGTGACAATAATATGAATGATGCAGAAAAGTCTCTGACCATAAAGCGTCACAAATTAAGTGTGCAAACAGTTCCTTTGAGGAGGCCCAACTACAGGGGGTCCAGCCCCCCTGTGAATATGAATGGATGTGGTCCTGGTTAACACAAGCTGGATCCAGAATCAACGGGTAGAAACAAGCAATTTGCAGCAAACAGCAGAGTGTGATGCCAGAAATGCCTCTTAAAATTAAGGGCATGATTGTAGCCTGTATCAGGACAGCAAAGGGACAACAGCGTGAACAGCACCAAACAACAGCAACAGCAGCTCCTGATCCTCAGCGGCGCACGATTCTCTCCGCCCGTCTGATCCACAAATAGCTCCCCAACAGTGTGGAACAGGCACCAAACAGCGACGATCCAGATCCTCCGCGCTTCACTTTCTGCTAGTCTGATCCACAAACAGCTCTCGGTGTGAAAACAGGCACCAATAGCGACGATCCAGATCCTCCGCGCTTCACTCTCCGCTCGTTTGGATGCCTTCTGGACGCCTCCCTGGTGAGGTGTTCCGGGCATGTCCCACCGGGAGGAGACCCAGAGGAAGACCCAGGATACGCTGGAGGGACTATGTTTCTCGGCTGGCCTGGGAACGCCTTGGGATTCCCCCAGAGGAGCTGCTCCAAGTGGCTGGGGAGAGGGAAGTCTGGGCCTCCCTACTTAGGCTGCTACCCCCGCGACCCGACCCCGGATAAGCGGAAGAAAATGGATGGATGGATGAAGATAATTTAGAAAGAACATAAAAAATCAGCCACTAGGCTGTGCCAGTGTATCTCTTGTGCCGATCCCAAGCCCAGGTAAATTTTGAGGGTTGTGTCAGGAATGGCATCCATTGTAAAACACTTTTGCCAAAACTATAATGCGAGTTCATCAAAGCAAAACCATACCGGATCAGTCGAGGCCCGGGTTTAAAATGACCGCCATCGGTGATGTTGACAAACACGGTGACAGTGGAAATTGTGCTACTGTTAGTCAAAGACCACGAGGAAGGAAATGTGTCAGGAGACAGAGGGAGAAGAGGAAAGTGAAGAATGTAGGACTGAGCGTTGCAACTCTAAATGTGGGGACAATGACAGGCAAAGATAGAGAGCTGGCTGACATGATGCAGAGAAGAAAAGTAGATGTTTTATGTGTCCAAGAGACCAAGTGGAAGGGTAGCCAGGCTTGCAGCACTAGAGCAGGGTTCAAACTGTTTTATCATGATGTGAATAGAAAGATAAATGGAGTAGGGGTGGTCCTGAAGGAGGAGTTGGCAAACAATGTAGTAGAGGTGAAACAAGTATCAGATAGGGTGATGTGCCTGAAGGTAAAAGTAGAAGGTCTGATGCTAAATGTTGTCAGGGGTTATGCTCCACAGGTTGGATGTGATGGGGAGGAAAAATATACATTTTGGAAAGATCTGGATGAGATGACAGAGAGTATTCCCAGGGAGGAAAGAGTGGTGATCGGAGCAGACCTGAATGGACATGTTGGTGAAGGAAACAGAGGGGATGAGGAAGTAATGGGTAGGTTTGGTGTCAAGGGAAGAAACCAGGAAGGACAGATAGTAGTGGATTTTGGCAAGAGAATGGAAATGGCTATAGTCACTACCTATTTCCAAGAGAGAGAGGAACATAGAGTGACCTATAAGAGTGGAGGAAGGAGTATGCAGGTCGACTACATTCTGTGTAGAAGAGGAAACCTGAAGGAGATTGGATACTGTAAGGTTGTGGCAGGGGAAAGCATGGCCAGACAGCATCGGATGGTTGTGTGTAAAATGACTGTTGGTGTGAAGAAGAGAAAAAGTGTAAAATCAGAGAAGACCAAATGGGGAAGCTGAAGAAGGAAGAAAGTTGTGAGAAATTCAGAGACGAGCTGTTAAAGGCTCTTTGTGGTAAGAAAGAGCTTCCAAATGACTGGGCTACGACAGCAACAGCAATTAGAAGAGACAGGTAGGAATGTACTTGGTGTGTCATCTGGACAGAGAATGGATGATAAGGAAACCTGGTGGCAGAATAGTGAAGTTCAGGACGTCGTTCAAAGAAAGAGGTTAGCCAAGAAGAAACATGACAGTGAGATGACTAAAGAGAGGAGAGAGGAATATAAGGAGATGGGATGTAGAGCAAAGAGGGAAGTAGCTAAGAAAAAGCAGAAGGCGTATGATGAGTTGTATGGGAGACTGGACACTAAAGAGGGCGAGAAGGACTTGTACCAAATGGCAAGACAGAAGGATCAGGCTGGAAAGGATGTACAGCATGTTAGGCTATTAAAGATAGATATGGTAATGTTCTAACATGAAAGGAGAGTGTGACGGGAAGACGGAAGGAATACTTTGAGGAGCTAATGAATGTAGAGCATGAAAGAGAAAGAAGAGTAGAGATCATAGAAACTGTGGACCAGGAAGTGGGAAAGATTAGTGAGGGTGAAGTCCGGAAAGCTCTGAAAATAATAAAGAAAGGGAAGGCAGTAGGACCTGATGACATATCAGTGGAGATTTGGAAATGTCTTGGAGAGATGGCAGTGAGGTTTTTGACGCAAATATTCAATGGCATAGGGTGAGAAAATGCCTAAGGAGTGGAAAAGAAGTGTGCTGGTGCTCAGTTTTAAGAACAAGGGTGATGTACAAAGTTGTAGCAACTACAGGGGAATTAAATTGATGAGCCACACAATGAAGATCTGGGAGAGAGTTGTAGAAGCAAGACTTAGGTGAGAGGTGACTATCTGTGAGCAGCAGTATGGTTTCATGTCAAGAAAGAGCACCACAGATGCCATCGTTGCTTTGAGAATGCTGATGGAGAAGTACAAAGAGGGTCAGAAAGAACTCCATTGTGTCTTTAGAAAAAGCATATGACAGGGTGCCAAGAGAGGAGGTGTGGTATTGCATGAGGAAATCTGGAATGGCAGAAAAGTATGTTAGACTGTTACAGGACATGTATGAGGACAGCAGGACAGTGGTGAGATGTGCAGTAGGAGTGACAGATAACTTCAAGGTGGAGGTGGGATTGCATCAAGGATCGGCTCTGAGCCCCTTCTTGTTTGCTCTGGTGATGGACTGACTAACAAATGAGGTCAGGCAGGAATCCCCATGGACTATGATGTTTTGCAGATGACATTCTGATCTGTGATGAGAACAGGGAACAGGTGGAAGAGAACTTGGAGAGGTGGGGGTATGTACTTGAAAGAAGAGGAATGAAAATCAGCCGTTGTAAGACAGAGTACATGTGTGTGAATGAGAGGGAGGCTGGTGGAACAGTGAGGCTACAAGAAACAGAAGTCACAAAGGTGCAGGACTTCAAGTACTTGGGGTCCACAGTCCAGGAAAATGGGGAATGTGGTAAAGAAATGAAAAAGAGAGTCCAGGCAGGATGGAGTGGATGGAGAAAAGTTTCAGGAGTGATTTGTGACAAAAGGGTGTCAGCAAAGGTCAAAGGAAAAGTTTACAAGACAGTGGTGAGACCAGCTATGTTGTATCATTGACAAAAAGACAGGAGGAAGAACTGGAAGTGGCAGAAATGAAGATGCTGAGGTTCACCTTAGGAGTGACAAGGATGGATAAGATTAGGAGTGAGATCATCAGAGGTACAGCACATGTTGAACAACTGGGAGATAAAATTAGGGAGGCCAGACTGAGATGGTTTGGACATGTCCAGAGGAGGAGGGACAGTGGGTAAATTGGTTAGGTTAGTGTAGTGGACCTACCCAGGGTCAAACTAAGGTTTTTGAACTGTCCAGTGATGACCTTTACTGACCTCTCAGTAAAGCAAGACATTTACCACAAAATCATTCCATTAGTTGTAATCTGAGAATATAGTCACCAAAAGAGACTATTTCTATCTTTGATTTTAGGCTGATGTGATCAAAAGAATAACTTTTGTCATTTTCATGATATATGTTATATGCTGTTATTCTTTAAATGTGAAACATCAATGTGTCATTTCTGCAAGTGAAAAGGTGTCAAAGTTCAGCTAAAATGTCAAACTGACTTACACTGAAATTGTTTTTGTCGAGTTTCAGCTAAAACTCTCATCTAGCGTCTGAAAGTCTCTCACTCAGATACTTTTCCTAAACAATTTCCTTCTCTGCGCTGAATTTCACCTTGAATAGTGATAACAAGTGGACCAATGAAAAAGAGACAAGTTTCTCTCCTCTCTGTTCCTTTTTTTAAGTTCTAAGCTGTTGCTGGAACGGCAGAGTTTCTGGGAGCTTCAAAGACATGAAGACGTCCCAAAGAGCTGAATGAATGCCTGTCACCCGCCAAGGACAGTCATTCAGCTAAGGATTGTATAACATGCTGTTATGAATCCACTTCGAACGAGCGTAAGCTCAAAACTTTGTTTATTCCTTCCTGGAATAAGCTTATCTTGAAGTCAGAGGCCAGGAGCTGACATATTTTCTGATGACCAAGCGGAACCCAGGAGACGTTGGAAACGTAAACGAATGACCAGTTCAGACGAACTGGGCCTGAAGGACTGTGCATCTTACAGGCTGGTGCCATCTCTTTATCAGACTCGTCGTCGGAAGGTAAAGAGCGGTTTACAAACGTACCTGGATTCTAGCAGAAATCTGATGAGAAGTGTCACCTTGGTAACATGCTCACGATAATTTCCTTTAAACCATCTTCCTCCTATTCTTTTCCCTCTCAATCTAAGCTGGAAACTATTTAAGCTAAGGAGCCCTCAGACTAAATATGTTTAACATCCAATATTGAAGTCTGTTGTGTTAAATTTAAGTGTGCTGACGTATTAAATTGAAAGAAAGTGAAATCATGTCAATCAAGTGTAATGGTGTTAATTTAGTGATTTATCTTAAATAAATGGTAGTGTCTTTGGCATACCAACTAAGTTAACGTCTCTGTCACTTAATGGCTTTGTTTATTTATCCATCATAAAGATCACAGAAATATTGGGTAAACTGAAAAAGAAAAGAATCCGTGAAATTACTATTCAATCTGAATAAGTAGATTAATTAAGGATAAAGAGGTCAGCTTAATACTGACCCCTGTTAAAATCCTTTAGTTACATCTGGGTGACACTATATGTGTTTAAAAACACAATATATGGTCTCCCTCATGTTTCCTTCATTAGGTTACTTTATTTATACCCAAGGGTAGATTTGGTTTGCAGTGGTACAGAGCATGAGCACACATTCATATGTACACACAATGTTAAAAGTAAGAACACCTAAAATAAACCATTTATAGATAATAATGCTCAATGTTACACAGTCATATTCAAAGCAAAATAGGGCATAAAAGAGGAGAGTAAAAACTTTAAAATCAAACTACCGGTAGTAAAAAAATATATTAAAATGTTAGTTTATCATTAGATAAAAATCTGTTAAAAACACTGAGAACACAGTTTGTTCATTTCAATAACAGCAGTAGGAACAAAGTTATTTTTTAAAGCGTCTTGTCCTACATTTAGGGACGAAAAACCTCCGACCAGAGGGAAGAAGCATAAACTCCTTGTGAAGAGGGTGAAAAACATATTTTATAACAAGAAGCTATATATGTACCTGGCTAATGTACAGGGAACTGATGTTTGGATTCCTCCGATCAGTTTAGACGACAGCTTGACAACCTGCTGCTCTTTTCTTTCAGTGTTGCTTGACCAAACCATGAGACCAAGGAGAAAGATAAAACTGATTTTTTTTATAAAGCACGGTAAAACCTGGTCATCAGAGTCAGAGTCAGAGAGTCTTTATTGTCATTTGCACCGCATATAATACATGTGATGAAATGAGATTATGTACACAGGGTCCCAGTTACATCCAACAACAAAATGTAAGAGAAAAACAGTAATAACATCTAGGATATGAACTAAGAAAAACATCAACTAGAAATACACTAAGCCCTAGAGTAATAGAAAAACATCATTACAAACAGCAGCACGAACATGAGTCTTTATGAGCAGATGGTCACAGATGAACACAGCAACAAGAAAACAGATCAGCATCAGCATGATGTGATATTTCACAGTGATTATTCTTATTATTTATTTATTCATGAGTCTAACAGCCTCAGGGTAGAAGCTGTTCCTCAGTCTAGTGGTTCTACATTTGATGCTCCTCAACCTCCGTCCTGAGGGGAGTGGGGCAAAGAGTGTGTGTGCTGGGTGAGTGGGGTCTTTCATGATGCAGGTGGCTCTTTTCCTGCATCTCGAAGTGTAAATGTCTGTGATGGTGGGGAGACTGACTCCAACAGACTTCTGTGCAGCCTTCACCACTCTCTGCAGAGCTTTTCTTTCTGCAACTGTGCAGCCCCCATGCCACACGTTGATGCTGGAGCACAGGATGCTCTCCACTGCACACCTGTAGAAAGAGGTGAGGACTGGGCTACTCAGACCAGCTCGTCTCAGCCGTCTGAGGAAGTAGAGTCTCTGATGACCTTTCTTGATCAGGCTGGTGGTGTTGTTGGTCCAGCTGAGATTATCATTCAAGTGTACCCCCAAGTACTTGTAGCTGGAGACCACTTCCACCACTGATCCACCTATGTTCAGTGGGGTGTGTGTTTGTTTGTTCCTTCTGAAGTCCACAATCATCTCCTTTGTCTTCTTCACATTCATGTGAAGGTTATTCTCTTTGCACCAGCTCTCCAGGTGTTCCACCTCCTGCCTGTAGCTGGACTCATCATTGTTTGTGATGCATCCCACCACCGCTGTATCATCTGCAAACTTTACAATATGACAACCTGGATGGGTAGCTGCACAATCATATGTGAGCAGAGTGAACAGAAGGGGGCTCAACACACATCCTTGAGGAGAGCCAGTGCTGAGGGCAATGGTGGAGGAGGAGAAGTTGTGGATCCTCACTGACTGTGGTCTGTTTGTTAAAAAGTCTAGTACCCAGTTACAAACGGAGGGGCTTAGTCCAAGTGTGGATAGTTTGTCCATCAGAGTTTGGGGGATCATGGTGTTGAAGGCAGATGTGAAGTCCACAAAGAGCAGACGGACGTAGGAGTCCTTCTGATCCAGGTGGGTGAGAGCAGTGTGGACCACGGACGAGATGGCGTCCTCTGTTGATCGGTTCTCACGGTAAGCATACTGATGAGGGTCCTCGTTGATGTTGACGGTTGTTTTGATGTGGGTCATGACCAGTTTTTCGAAGCATTTTGCAACTATCGGGGTGAGGGCCACCGGCCGATAGTCATTCAGACCAGTCACTGTGGAGCTTTTTGGGACTGGGATGATGGTGGCGGTCTTCAGGCAGGTGGGGACTGTCTCCAGAGCAAGTGAGGTGTTGAAGATGTCAGCCAGCACCTCACAGAGCTGGTCCGCACATTCCTTCAGAACTTTCCCGGGGATGTTGTCCGGTCCAGTTGCTTTATGAGGGTTGATCCTTCTGAGACTACTCCTCACTTCTGTTGTGGTCACGCTGAGATGCTCTTCCTCTGATGATGAGGTGAGTCTGGTGCTGGGTGGTCTATTTGGGTCTTCAAACCGTGCATAAAACTTGTTGAGGGCATCAGGCAGAGATGGGTCTTTGGGGCACTGTTTGCTCCTGCTTTTATAATCAGTTATGCATTTGATGCCCTTCCACATGCTCCGTGGGTCTTGTGAGGTGAACTGTCCCTCGATCCTCTGTGCATATGTGGCCTTTGCCCTCTTAATGCCAGCAACCAGCTCTTTCCTGGTCTTCCTCAGCTCCTCTGAGTCTCCAGACTTGAAGGCAGTGTTCCTGGCTGCCAGCAGGGTGCAAACCTCTTTGTTTAACCAGGGTTTTGTGTTGGGGTAAGATTTAACATATTTTTTTATGGATACATTTTCAGAGCATGTGATAATATAACCCAGAACTGAGGATGCATAAAGTTCCAGATCCACTGAGCTCCCATCAGTAGCTACCTCCCTGAAAACAGACATCAGTTTTTTCAAAGCAGTCTCTCAGCATGGGGGTGCTATCCTGGAGCCAAATTTTTACTTCCTTTTGTTCTGGTTTACAACGTCTTAGTGGGGAGAGTTGTGCTGGGACAATGAGGAGTGATAAATGATCAGAACCCCCGAGCGGTGGGCGTGGCTTCGCTGTGTACGCGCCTACATTTGTGTAGACGTGATCGAGGGTGTTACTCCCTCGTGTTGCTATGGATAAGTGTTGATTGAAGGTTGGGAAAGAGTCCTTTAAATTCACGTGGTTGAAGTCACCTAAAACAATGCAAAGCCCCTCTGGATATTTACACTGCAGCGAGCTGAGTAAGTCATGAATTTCTTCAAGGGCGACATTAGCATTAGCATCTGGGGCGATGTAGATAACTGTGATAAGGATCACTGAATAGTCGCGGGGTAGATAATGGGGGCGACACCGCACTGTGATCAGCTCCACAGCAGCTGTGCAAAGGCTTTTTATAATAGCACAGTTTTTACACCAATCCATACTCACGTACACACAGACACCGCCGCCTCGTGTTTTCCCCATAGTCTCTGTGCAGCGGTCCGCTCTGAAAAAGTGTCTGTTATCCAGTTCATACACAGAGTTTGGTGTTTCCTTAGAAATTCACGTTTCCGTGAGGCAAAGCACAGAGAATTTCTGCATTTCCTCCGACGTTGTCATACTCAGACTAAGCAAATCCATTTTGTTGTCCAGCAAGCAGACGTTAGACAGAAAAAGAGCCGCCTTCAGTCTCACCATGAGCCTCGCTTCTGACGTCGGGAGCACCGTTTCCTTTTCTTATCTCCGGAGCATGATCCGGAGCACCTCCGTTGCAGCTTCCACGTGGAAGACTTCAAGAGCCGCATCCTGCCGAGCATAGATTTGAGTTCGTTGCTGATTTCAGCTGTTCCCTATGGCAAATCCGCTCCAATTCTCAACAGTTCAGTTCGGCTATAATTCACCCGCATAAAACGTGCAGAGTCAGGTACAGAATCACTATTAAAACTACTAAAAGCTAGGAATGGACTGAGAGCCCATGATGCTGCTGCCGGTCGGAGCGCGGCCATCTTGATACATTGCAACTTATAGAACCAGCTGAAGGAAAGGTTCTTATTTATTCTAGTACACGTCAAAAATACATGTATTTTGCAAAGTTAGCAGACCTTTTATAAACAGTGGCATTATGACATTTTTTTTAAAGTGAGATCACAGTAGAGTTGCATTCGGGCCCAAAAAAATCCGAACTGACCCGTCCTCAACCCATAGCCATCCTTTCCGAACCCGACCCGACCCGACCCAGTGAATTAACAGTAATTACAGGTCCGAACCCGAAAACCCACAACATTTTTAATTAAGCTTTGACTGCTTATATATTTATTAACTGTGATAGGATGCGAGAGGCAAGCAGAAAATCAGAGCTGAGGGGGTGTTTGTCCTTTCATGGCCGTCAAATTGCATTAAATCCCTGCTTCTGTCTGCATTCTGCATTATTCAGACACGGACCCTGCTCTGACATTTCGGATATTTGGGAATCTCACTTGTTTGGGTCATTGGCTGCGTACGTCCGATGAGTGCAGCGCCTGAATGAACGTCCATTTGGGCTTTGATGGATCGCTGCCTGGCAGTCCATCTGAAGCTTAACTGACCTTTTTTTTTTTTTTTACCTCTTTCAAGGCCGGTCAGCGCACGGTCAAATGGTGGCGTGCGGTATGGTATGGTATGGCAAACCATGTTTCCATATAATTGGGACATGAGCATCAGCTAACACAATCAACAGCCCGACACCGGCCCGGCCTGCACATTAAGCACATTATTATGGCACGTCCCTAATACGGTTTGTGCCGGGCTGGGCTCCGGGTTCGGGTTAGAAATGACAGCTGTAGATGACAGTAAAAGGAGGGAGAACTAGTCATAATAAAATGGTTTATTATTTGCTCTAATTTGTACCTTTTCTTGTCCATAACCCGTGCCAGGGACAGGATTTAACTCTGCCGGTTCAGAATTGATGCCAGTAGCGGACATTTGGTTATAATGGCACCAGAGAACTGGCCAAGGTTTACCTGTGTTGGCTTTGGTTTCAGCAGATTCTCATGATAAAAGATTAGATAAAAGATAATAATAATAATAATGAACTTTATTTGTATAGCACCTTCCTACAATGCCTTGCATTGACCAAGGTGCTTAACAGGACAGAAAATATAAAAACTGGTACAACAAATCAGTGAAAATAGAATAAAAAAACAACAGCAATAAAAGGAGGCAATGGAAATAAAAATGCTACATACTAAAATACCAAAGTAATAAAAGTTACACACTGAAAGCTTTTTTGAACAAGTGGGTCTTCAGTCTGGTTTTGAACAGAGTCAGATCAGAGGTGGCACGCAGCTCAAGGGGGAGACTGTTCCAGGCTTTTGGGCCGGCAACAGAAAAGGACCGGTCTCCCCATTGTTTGTACCTTGAGCGAGGCACCTCCAGCAGGTGTTGACTGGCAGATCGTAAAGCTCTGCTGGGCTGATGGACTTTCAAAAGTTCTGAGATGTAGAGAGGTGCAAGTCCATTCAGAGCTTTGAAAACAAACAGCAGCAGCTTGAACTGTATCCTGAACTGAACCGGGAGCCAGTGTAAAGAGGACAGGACAGGAGTGATGTGTTCATATTTCCGTGTGTTGGTCAAAAAGCGGGCGGCAGAGTTTTGAACAAGCTGTAAACGGGAGATGGAGATTGATTAATACCAACATACAAAGCATTACAAAAGTCAAGTCTGGATGAGTCTGGTCCCAAAGGCATGAATGGCCTTCTCCAGATCACTACGGCTGAGGAGTGACTTTACTTTAGAGAGCAGACGGAGCTGAAAGATGTTTTACTAAATGCCCAGTGGTTGGGACGTTTTAATGATTTCCCTTCATTTTGTGGGATAACATATATTTATCGCCCACCGGCAAAAACCGTCTCTGTATGTTCATGTGTTTGTTCGCATTAGCAAAACATTTTATGAACCAGCGCACAGATTTGTTGAAACTTCCAGATAGTAATGATCGCTATATCTACACCTGCTTAACTTTTACTGTCACCCCAAGTCAAGATGGCTGCCACAGCTAGTCAACCTTAGCCAACACAAAAATAGCTATAACTCATAACAATGTTACAGATGTTGAATTTAAACTTTGTGTGGTAGTAGTTGAGAGTTATTCATAACACATTCTTGGACCATTGCAAAAGAATCAGTATGTTATTTACAAAGTTTGACCGAAACAGTTACCGACTCTCTTTTCCAGCACAAAATTACTCTCAATATCTGGCATGGAATGTGGCGGGTGATAAGCATTCCTTCCAGGAAAACTAGGCCTCTGATTGTATGTTAAAAAGATTGAAGCTAAGAATTTGACTTAGTGTTCTATAATTCTAATCATTACCACTAAGCTAGTATGCTAAAGTGTTTTTATGATTTAACAACAGCCTACATTGAATTTACTTTAAGGGTGTATTGAATTTAATGAAATTATGGGATAGAATAGCAAACCTAACATACACATTATAATTATCAGCATTTACCTGGTGTATGTTCAAAAAAATCTTTTACTTTCCTTATTCAATTATGGCCATATTGTCAGGGGCTATGTGGAAATGATAGTCTGCTGATGTTGAATAATTAGATTTGGACAGTAATAGGATTCAATATATTTCTCTCTCCTTTGTGACAGATATTTTAATAGGAGTTTAGAACCTACCAAGCCATTAGGCAGATGGGTCAGAGCAACTTAATCTTCAAACAATGTCTTCAGTGGAGCAAATGGCCTAATTAGCTTTTCTAATACAGGACGTTTTGCAATGAATTGTAAAAAGGAAAAAAATAAATATAATTTCTCTGTTGGGTGTAATTAGAGAAGCATGTTTCAGTAATGAAATAGACACGTTGTTTGAGACACAGTGGCTCAGCCCGTCAACCCAAATATTCAAGAAAATATAAACAAGCTTTTTTAAATTTGGTATATTTGAACTGATATCCCCTTTATTAATATTTTTGACCCTTTTGACATTGTCAAACTGAGGATGAGAGGCTCTAAAATTAATTTGTTTTTACGAAATGTTCTGATGAAGTTAGAGAAACAAACAAATTAAGAGGTGATCAGATCGTTTACCCTCTGTTTTTTATATTTTCATTATCATTTTTTGTTAAGTGGGTTTGAAATACAGCCTTCTCCCTATAAAGCATGTCAAGCCCCTGTGGGTGGAATCGCAGAGGTTCGCTCATCTGCTAACGTGACACGGATCATTTGTCCCTGAGTTGTAAGTGATTGGCTTTTATTTACAAAAAATGAGTGTGTTATAGCCGCTTATTGTGTTGATACCTGAGGTGCAAAGTACTCGACTGCTCTGTGGTGGGCGGTAAAAAGCAGAACGCACCAACAATGTGCATTTCTGAGTCAGACTGCCAGAGTTTTTTGTGATTTTAAAGCAAAAATACAAGTCCCAGTAAAGAAAAGTACCTGTAATACATTTGATAGAAGACAACTGTTATTGTTAGAAGTGTGTATGGCTTTGACCAAAATCTCTCAAGGTTCAAGGTTCTTTATTGTCATTCGCATCACGTGTGGTACATGAGGTGGAATGAAATTGTGTACTCAAGGTACCAGTTACACCCCAAAATAGCACAAACATAAAGTATATAAAAAGAAACAGTAAGATCTAAGACAGATGTGGGCAACTTAAGCCCCGAGGGCCAAAAGTGGCCCTTGGCCAATCTCCATCAGGCCCCCCAATATTCTTAGTTTAATAAAACACACAACATTTTAATTAAAGACTGATAAATAAATAAAAAACAACTGCAATTTATCAACGAGACTTAAGGAAATTTAAATTAAACATCTTACGAAAAACTTAAAAAAAACTTTTTAAGTCATTGTGTTTCCAGAATTAGACTGAACCTTAAAGACTTAGATTCACAAATATATACATTAGTTTTGCATATTTCCGCTAACGTGTATAACATGTTAAGCTAACATGCATAATATAATGTAACAAGAGCCATTTTACAGAATGTCTTGTATTCTTATCAGACAAACATGTTTTATAAAGCATGCTAACTATGCTACATTAAGAAAACCTGAAAAATATTTTTCTAGATTTAAATTTATTTTCCAATTGTCTATGTGGCCCCTTTGATTGCTTTAAATGTCTTGATGTGGCCCTTTGGAACAAACTGTTCCCCACATCTGATCTAAGATATACACTAAACAATAATAATGTATTATAATATGGTGTATTAAACAGCAGCCTGAACATGAGTCTGTTGTGAGCAGATGGGTATGAATACAGCAGCTTAAAGGCAAGAAATCAGCAGCATGGATAATCAGCAGCACAGTAAAAGTCACATATCACCAATTAAAGTGACATTCTAGTGGTTATTCTGGTTAGGAATTTATGAGTAACAGCTTCAGGGTAAAAGCTGTTCCTCAGTCTAATGGTTCTACACTTAATGCTCCTCAACCTCCTGCTTGAGGGAAGCGGGGTAAAAAGTGTGTGTGCTGGGTGAGTGGGGTCCTTCATGATGCAGGTGGCCCTCTTCCTGCATCTGGAGGTGTGGATGTCTGTGATAGTGGGGAGGCTGACTACTTAAAGCTTAACCTCACAATATATTACAAGATTACGCATAATATTTTCAGCATTTTACCAAAACAGTCAAAACACTTAACAAATATTGATGAAAATTGCAGGAAATAATATTTAGATGCAACTCTGTTTAGTTCAGCTTTGAAGTCAAGTCAACCCAAGATGGCTGCCACTGCCATCTGACATGAAACAACTCCCACAAATGGGTATTAGTCAATTTTACAAATGACAGATTTTGAGCTAAAATAGTTGTGTTTGTAGCCGAGAGATTCCCAACACATACTAAAAGCTTAGCATTTCACAATGTCACACAGTTGAATATATGCCTTTCAATAGGAATGCTAGACCTTTACCTTCATGTAGAACATGTTCTTTTTCTTTAAGAGTGATTTCTTCCTTTTACATGAAATCATTAAAGCTAAAAGATAATAAAATGCCAGTGAAATTATGTTTTTTCAGCTGATAAACCAATATGTTCTATCTGAAATGCTAAATTACTTGCTCCTGTTTGTGAATAAGTTGCAGTGTGGGAGTTACCGTACATGAGTTTATTTTCTTAATCGAGAGCCTTGCTAGGGATCACCTCAGGCAGTCTGCCTTTTGTTGAGAGTGATTCAGCTTTAACAACATGATGCGTTTTTAAAATATAAAGTGAGACGAGGGTTTCAGCTGTGCAGAAATCCAGAGTGTTTTAAGTGTCGTTTCAACCTGAAGTGGTCGTCGTGAGATGATTGTACAGGTAGTCCTCGACTTACGACGGAGTTCCATTCCTACGCGCCGTCCTAACCCGATCAACTTAAGTCGGAACATACGTACATACTGAACATATACGTACAGTATATACGTACAGTACTGTATTTTACCAAGCACTTAGCCTATCCTAACACAGTACCCTGCATATTTATCAAAAAACACATACATTTGGAGCCATAATGAAGGAAAAAAATAGTTAATTTTCTACTGGGAGCTGGTGAAGCCTTCCTCCGTCTGTTAGCATGTTAGCTCATTGTTCCTCCAAGCTCTGCAGTCTGCCTGTACTTTTCCACTGCTTCGCGGGGTCCAGAGCGTTTACAGTAAGGTCTGTTAGCATGTTAGCTTGTTGCTCCTCCGGTCCAGAGCGTGCTCCGCTGTTTCTGCCGTCAAGCTCCGCTGCTTATGCCATCAAACCGGAAGTAAAACCGGAATTCGGCTTTTCAAAATAAATTTTTCACATTTTTTAAAAATTTATTTAATTTATTTATGTTTTATTTTTATGGGAGATGCGTCGTAACCGCGAAACGTCTTAACTCGAGACCGTCGTAAGTCAAGGACTACCTGTATTGTTTCCAGTCTGCAGTATTTACTGTCAGTCTGTTTCCTGTACATACTGGAGCAGCTGACGATTGGTGGGAGAAGCAGCCCATCATGCAGCAGGAGCAATTTCTACAATTTCTAATAGCATCTTCCTCCCTCATCAACATCCCGACCAGCTTCATCCACTTTCTTGATCTGTTTTATTATTTTCATTCTTTTTTAAGTGAACTCTTAGCCTATTGTCCTTATGCTTGTCAATAAATTACTTTTTATGTAGAACTATTAAACACAAAATTTTTGTGTATTACTGTAATGCTTTGTATGTTGGAATTAATCAATCTTCCATCTCCCGTTTACAGCTTGTACAGAACTCTGCCGCGCCCGCTTTTTGACAAACACA
>JBBPBX010038993.1:0-30113 GCA_038048925.1 Garcialebias charrua
GAAGTGCCTTCAACTTTGCCTGCTTCAAACCCAAAATGACCTATCCAGTTCCGTGACTTTAAAAACATTTCACCTGATGTTCTGTCCGCTGATCTTCACTCCCTGACCGTTGTCAATCATTTATCTGCAAATGACTCTGTGGATTACTACAACCAATCTCTCCAGGAGCTTCTGGACCTACATGCTCCCTTGAAAACAAGACTGGTGTCTTTCTCCCGTTCAGCCCCCTGGTACACTGGTGAGCTGCGCAGGATGAAGGCAACTGGCCGTGCTATTGAGAGACGTGTAAAATCATCTGGTCTCTCTGTACATAAGCAGGCATACAAAGAACATCAGAAAGCCTACGCCTATTATCTTAAAGAAGCACGCTCAAAATATTATTCCAACAGCATCAACAACTGCCCTGGAAACTCTAAACAGCTCTTTTCCACAATATCTCATCTGCTTAATCCCATTAAACAAACTCATGAGGACTCTGTTCAAAAATGCAACCTGTTCCTTTCATTCTTTAAAAACAAAGTTGACTCTATCAGATCTCAGCTCCACAGCCTCCCTGATCTTTGTTTGCCATCTACCCGTCTGCATTCTGGGTCCCTGAGCAGCTTTGATCATAGTGCAGTGGAGACCATCATCAAGAAAATTAAGCCTTCATCCTACGCCCTGGATCCCTTCCCCTCGTCTTCCATAAAATCCAATCACTCTGAAATAAGCCCATTAATCACACAAATAATAAATAAGTCTCTACAATCTGGTCATGTTCCATTGCCTCTAAAAACTGCCATCATTAAGCCTCTTCTGAAAAAAATCTAATTTGGATCCCGACATTTTTTCTAATTACCGCCCAATTTCCCACCTCCCATTTCTGTCTAAAGTGCTGGAAAAAGCAGTTGCTGCTCAGCTGCAGGACCACCTACAACAACACTCTCTGTATGAGAAGTTTCAGTCTGGCTTCCGAGTAGCTCACAGTACTGAGACTGCATTGCTGAGAGTTACCAATGATGTCCTCATGGCTGCTGACACTGGTTCTCCCTCCATCCTTGTCCTCCTTGACCTCACTGCAGCTTTCGACACTGTGGACCATAGTATCCTCCTCCACCGTCTTCATGTGGTGGTCGGTCTCTGTTACACTGTCCTGGACTGGTTCAAATATTTCCTCTCCAATAGGTTGGAATGTGTTAAGGCCCCGGCAGAGCTCTGCATAAGGCAGTACGCTGCTGTACGTAGTACGTACGCAGAGGCACAAGCGTAGCCCCGCAGGGCACGAACGCACAAAGTTCAAATTTTACGACAGCGTACGTGAGGCGCATTGTCTCACAATAAACTGCTCGGCGCCGGACTGTTTTGTATGTGACACAAATTTATTAAATTCCCCTTCATCCCTGATCTGGACTTTTTTTTTTGCCAAAAGTCAAGTGATCGCTTCCTCCTCCATTGAAGCCATGACTGAAATGATGAGAAATGAATGAATTTGTCACGAGCGAATTAAACTCGGGTCCTATGTGGCTGCGCGAGGTTCTACAGATTTCCTGGTGGGCTGTGGGCTCCAGGACCAGCGCTCCCTGTTTTTATTATTTTTTTGAACTTTTTATTAACATATAAAGTTTAGAACACTTTGTTGTCGTCTCATCTGATCTGCAGCCGCATGTCTTGGACACTCGGGTGAAGAGAGGGGCGGAGCTGTCAACTGACCACTACCTGGTGGTGAGTTGGCTCCGATGGTGGGGGAGGATGCCGGTCAGACCTGGCAGACCCAAACGTATTGTGAGGGTCTGCTGGGAACGTCTGGCAGAGTCTCCCGTAAGACGGAGCTTTAACTCCCACCTCCGGGAGAGCTTTGAACACGTTCCGAGGGAGGCGGGGGACATGGAGTCCGAGTGGGCCGTGTTCCGCGCCTCTATTGTCGAGGCAGCTTATCGGAGCTGTGGCCGCAAGGTTGTTGGTGCTTGTCGTGGTGGCAACCCTCGAACCCGGTGGTGGACACCGGCAGTGAGGGATGCTGTCAGGCTGAAGAAGGAGTCCTATTGGGCCTTTTTGGCTTGTGGGACCCCGGAAGCAGCTGATAGGTACCGGCAGTCCAAGCGGCATGCGGCTCGGGTGGTTGCTGAGGCAAAAACTCGGGCATGGGAGGAGTTCGGAGAGGCCATGGAGAATGACTTCCGTACGGCTTCGAGGCGATTCTGGTCCACCATCCGGCGTCTCAGGGGGGGAAAGAGGTACGACCAACACCATTTATGGTGGGGTGGCGTGCTGCTGACCTCAACTCGGGATGTTGTGAGTCGGTGGGCGGAATACTTCGAAGACCTCCTCAATCCTACTGGCACGTCTTCCACTGAGGAAGCGGAGCCTGGGGACTTTGGGTCGGGTTCTCCGATCTCTGGTGCTGAGGTCGCCGAGGTGGTTAAAAAGCTCCGCGGTGGCAAGGCTCCGGGGGTGGATGAGATTCGCCCGGAGTTCCTTAGGGCTCTGGATGTTGTAGGGTTGTGTTGGCTTACGCGACTCTGCAATATCGCGTGGACATCGGGGGCAGTTCCCTTGGATTGGCAGACTGGGGTGGTGGTTCCCCTATTCAAAAAGGGGGACCGTAGGGTGTGTTCCAACTATAGGGGGATCACACTCTTAAGCCTCCCTGGTAAGGTCTATTCAGGGGTTCTGGAGAGGAGGGTCCGTCGGATAGTCGAACCTCGGATTCAGGAGGAGCAGTGTGGTTTTCGTCCTGGTCGTGGAACACTGGACCAGCTCTACACCCTCAGCAGGGTCCTGGAGGGTGCGTGGGAGTTTGCCCAACCAGTTTACATGTGCTTTGTGGACTTGGAAAAGGCATTCGACCGCGTCCCTCGGGGGGTTCTGTGGGGGGTACTCCGGGAGTATGGGGTACCAGGCCCATTGATATGGGCTGTTAGGTCCCTGTACGACCGGTGTCAGAGCTTGGTCCGCATTGCCGGCAGTAAGTCAGGCTCGTTTCCGGTGAGAGTTGGACTCCGCCAAGGTTGCCCTTTGTCACCGATTCTGTTCATAACTTTTATGGACAGAATTTCTAGGCGCAGCCAAGGTGTTGAGAGGATCCGTTTTGGTGACCTTAGAATCGCTTCTCTGTTTTTTGCAGATGATGTGGTCCTACTGGCTTCATCAGTTCGTGATTTACAACTTTCACTGGAGCGGTTTGCAGCCGAGTGTGATGCGGCCGGGATGAGGATCAGTTCCTCCAAATCCGAGGCCATGGTCTTGAGCCGGAAAAGGGTAGCATGCCCTCTCCGGGTCGGGGAGGAGGTCCTGCCCCAAGTGGAGGAGTTTAAGTATCTCGGGATCTTGTTCACGAATGAGGGAAAACTGGAGCGTGAGATCGATAGGCGGATAGGTGCAGCGTCCGCAGTGAAGCGGGCGCTGTACCGGTCTGTCGTGGTGAAGAGAGAGCTGAGTCAAAAGGCAAAGCTCTCAATTTACCGATCGATCTACGTTCCCACCCTCATCTATGGTCATGAGCTTTGGGTTATGACCGAAAGAACAAGATCTCGGATACAAGCGGCTGAAATGAGTTTTCTCCGCAGGGTGGCTGGACTCTCCCTTAGAGATAGGGTGAGAAGCTCAGTCATCCGGGAGGGACTCGGAGTAGAGCCGCTGCTTCTCCACATCGAGAGGAGCCAGTTGAGGTGGCTCGGGCATCTGGTTAGGATGCCTCCTGGACGCCTCCCTGGTGAGGTGTTCCGGGCATGTCCCACCGGGAGGAGACCCAGAGGAAGACCCAGGACGCGCTGGAGGGACTATGTTTCTCGGCTGGCCTGGGAACGCCTTGGGATTCCCCCAGAGGAGCTGCTCCAAGTGGCTGGGGAGAGGGAAGTCTGGGCCTCCCTACTTAGGCTGCTACCCCCGCGACCCGACCCCGGATAAGCGGAAGAAGATGGATTGATGGATGGAGTTTAGAACACTGCAGCGGCTGTAGCCAGAGCCAGCTCGTGCCATTTTCCCCCCCACCCGACCTGTCAATCAATTCAGTAGGCGTGTCAGCAAATTACCAATCAGCGACCTCAGTTTGTCCCGTAGGTCAACGCTCTGCGCGCAGCTGCTCAAATTACGACAAGAATTTGGAGCGAAAACGCAAGCATTTAACGCGAGAACGAATGCAGAGCTGTGCTGGTGAACGCGCGGGTCGAGCGCCGTTCGGCCAAACGCAGAGCTCTGCCTGGGCCTTAAGTCTTGGCAATGCCACGTCCCAGACAGTCGGTGTCTCCTGTGGTGTCCCTCAGGGGTCAGTTCTGGGGCCCCTGCTGTTTTCCCTCTACATGCTGCCTTTGGGTCAAATTATTAATCAGTTCAACATTTCTTTTCACTGTTATGCCGACGATACACAGCTTTACATCAGGACTGGAGCATCATCATCATCCCCATTGTCATCTCCATCTTCACTCACTGCCCTCTCTACCTGCCTGGAGGAAATAAGGGCATGGATGAATCAGAACTTTCTTCAATTAAACTGCTCCAAGACTGAGGCCATACTGATTGGCACCCCTCACCAGGTACAAACATCAACTATAACAACAATTTCCTTTTCTGGACAAGACATCCCCCTCTCCACCTCTGTTACAAATCTTGGAATAAAAATGGACTCTCATCTTACATTTGAAAATCACATTAAGCATCTGTTTAAAACCTGCTTCTTCCATCTTCGAAACATCTCCAGACTTCGCCCATCTCTAACTTTTTCTGATGCTGAGAAACTCGTCCATGCCTTTGTCTCCTCCAGGCTCGACTACTGCAACTCCCTGTTTATTGGAATCCCTGGCAAAAACCTTCAGAAACTTCAATATATTCAAAACAGTGCAGCAAGGATTTTATTGAGAGCTCGTAAATTTGAACATATTACCCATTCTCCATAACCTCCATTGGCTTCCTGTCACCTACAGAATTCAGTACAAAACTGCTCTCATTACACATCAATGCTTACACGGAACTTCACCTGACTATCTAAAGGACATTCTTGCACCATATTCATCCACCCGGTCTCTACGATCACAGAACAGTAATCTACTTCACATTCCACAAACCAAATTAAGGACCATGGGAGACCGGGCATTCTGTGTGGCTGCCCCCGCCTATGGAACTCCCTCCCTGACTACCTGAGAGCTCCACAGTCACTGGTTGACTTTAAAAACGGCTTAAAGACCTTTCTTTTTAAGCGAGCCTATTCTGCCTCCACAGGATTTTACCTTCAATGGGGCGGCCGTGACGTAGTGGTAATGGCAGTCGTCCCCCGATCGGAAGGTTGGAGGTTCGAATGCCGGTTCCCCACACCATGTGTCGTTGTGTCCCTGGGTAAGACACTTAACCCTGAGTTGCTCCCGGTAGGACTGGAAAGGCGCCTTGCATGGCAGTCTGCCGCTACCGGTGTATGAATGTGTGTATGAATGGGTGGATGGTTGGTATTGTAAAGCGCTTTGGGGCTCCTCACAGGGGGCTAGAAAGCGCTATATAAATAAGCTCCATTTACCATTTACCATTTAATCTTAGTACTATCATTGATTGTACTTGATTTTATCACTTGTTTTTATTTGATCTTTGATTTTTGTTGCACTTTTCGTTAAAGGTGAAGTCTGCAGTTTCTGTAGAACATCAGCACTTAGAAAAAATTTCAACAAGCAAAGCATTCTGATCCCTCCCCCTCAGAGCCATATATGGCTCTGCCCCCTTGTGGTCTGTTGAAATTCAAATTCAAGCTCTGTTTTTATTGGCTGATTCAAATTCAAGCTCGGTTTTTATTGGCTGGTTACAAACTTTGTTTTTATTGGCTGGAAAATGGCGGGTCACTTTTTCTTTTTAGAAATGCTTATTTACCACCTGGAGAAGCAAGGGGACAATATTTTTTTTTAGTTTTTTTCAGAGATTACCTCTCTAACATCAATCTAGTGACAGAGTGAAGAAATATGTTAAAAATATATTGTTAGAAAAGTTACATATAGTAGCTTTAATGAAAAGTGCGTTATAAATTAATTTATTATTATTATTATTATGTTTTCTATGATAATGATTCTTAGTGTGTTTTTAGTTGATGTTTTTCTTAGTTCACATCTTAGATGTTATTACTGTTCTTCTTTTACATTTTATTGTTTGATGTAACTGGGACCCTGTGTACATAATATCGTTTCATCACATGTACCGCATGTGGTGCGAATGACAATAAAGATTATCTGACTCTGACTTTTGAATACAACCTGGTTCTGTCTCAGATCTTAAAAACAGTGACAGAAAATTGAATTTATCCACCTGAACATAATAAAACAAAAAGTGACAGACGCATATAAGAACCTGAGCTGGGGACAGACGAGGGCAGGCTTCTGGATGTAACTCTGGAACATCACCACAGCTGGGAACGGAGCTGGTGTGTGAGATCTTATCATGAGAAGATTCTGTTGTTTGTGCTTGTACACCTAACAGCAGTGCAGATTATACAGCCTCCTCAGAGTCTCTGGATGAAGTCCTGGGAGGAGAAAAAAATAAAATAAAAGTATTTGTGCACTGTACACATATTGTGAGGACATGCAAAGTGAGGTTTGAGTTGTTTGATTTAAAACGCATATCTTTTTTTTTTAGGTAATGACAGTCTGTGCACCATAGAATGAGTAACAATATTATAAACCATAAAGAAAACATTTTTTGTTCAAGTCCATAGAGAGGGGCTTTAAAACTAGAACATCACGGAAACAACTAAAAACAAAGAAAATAACCAAACACAGTAATAAAAAAGTGAACTAATAAGCCTATAGTTGAGACACAGTTAAATAAATAATGAACGTAGCATTGAATACCAACTCCAAACTCATTAAAAGAGGGGATCTTGGGGAAATATGGCAGTAGAAGAAGTGCAACTATATGAACAGATATGTTTTATGGGTTACTCTCAATAAGAACAATATGTTGAGACAAATGTGTATTTTCATGCATTCATCATGTGTCATCTACTTAAGAAGATTTAGACGTTATACTCTGTCCTATTTACTGACTGACTGAGAATGATAAATGGTCCCAGTAACCATTTTTACTGTGACCAGTCAGTGAGGAACAGAAATAACTGATTGTTTGATATCCTAAAGGGCTGATAGACATTGATATTATAGAGTTGATATGGAATGGTGATGTGTCTCAGGCAGAGTCCTTGACTCAGATCCACTCCTTCCTGTCTGCAGTGGACCTTTCGATGACGGCTCTTGGACATGGAGGAGCTGAGGCCTGGGCTGGAAGATTACTTCATAAAACTAATGTGTCTGGTCCAGAGAGTCAGAGCAGGTCAGGGTTTCACATGAAAGCACTGATAACAACTGCATGTTCTGTGAATTGTTGGACTGATCTCCAAAGCTTTGTAAATAAATCTGATGAACTACACCTCAGTTCGTTCTGGGAATCTCCTTTTTTCCACAATAGAAACATACAGGTTTGGAATTATATCAACATTCTTCAAACAAGCAAACACTTTGTCTTTGAATCTATGCACACCGACAAATGATGAACACGGTATTTTGACATCTGTTACAATTTTCACAACTGAAATCGAAAAGACAAAAAAAAGTACCCCACTTTGACTGATGATGGCTGGAGATAGGCACCAGCTCCTCGTGGCTGAACAAGAACGAAAGGGTGGTTTCATTAACTGCATACATAATTATGACCACTTACAGGTGAAATAAAAACCACTTTGTTTTATCAGCATCTGACAGCGAGTGAGACAGCAGCTGAATATTCTGTCCTTGGAGCCGACGTGCTGGAAACATGAAAAATGCAACAGCATTGAGGCCAAGCATGAACCAGCGTTTCAGCAGCGTGGTCCAATGTCTCAGCCAGAACAGCTACAACTTCAACTGGAACAGATGGTGTTCACTGCTCCACTCAGCCCATTCAGTGCTGTCAGAAATAAACAAATGCTTTAGTACTATAATGCCTGCGAGATGAAAACAATGTTTAAAGGTGTTCAGAGACTACTGTACTTTAAAGTTGGTGTGATTGTGTGTTTGTGGATGTGTTCAGGGTGTGTGTGCTGCAAGATTATTGGTCAACAGAGCGCCCAAAGCACAGAACATACATTCAAAATGGAGCCAAGCAATTACTGTACAGTGAACTGAGCAGCAGAGAAGCTATAACAGAAACAGTATCAAATGTATCTCCTGTTTGAAGTGGAAGCACTTTTTGAATAGTTTTTTGCTCATTTCAAGTCAGTCAATAGTTGAACAAACCATGCTGTACGTTTGCAAAAGAAATCAAATCAACTTTAAGTAGCCTACTGTATAAAGAACATTTAAAAATAAAGAATATCTGACTCTCTGAAATGAAGAGAAAGTAGTTTTTTTTTCCAGCTTACATCTTTACTGAACCATTACTGCACAGATCATGCATTAATAAAAGAACAAACAAACCTAAAACAAATGTAATGACAACAAAAAGGTGAACATTTGGAAATTTGTAAGTAATTAGTTTCACATTTATTTGTATTACTTTTAAAACAGATTTTATTTCATGTTTTAACTTGTTTTAACATGGCATTTTTTGAGCTATGCTTGCTTTTATGGGGTATTTGAACTTTTTGTGCAGCACTTTGGTGATCTTTCGCACCACATGTGGTACATGTGATGAAACAAGATTATGTACACAGGGTCCCAGTTACAACAAACAATAAAAAGTAAAGAAAAACAGTAATAACATCTAAGATATGAACTAAGAAAAACATAAACTAAAAATACACTAGCATTAATATCATAGAAAAACTACTCCAAACAGCAGCACGAACATGAGTCTGTATGAGCAGATGAGCACGAATGAACACAGCAGCATGAAACAGATCAGCAGCAACATGATATGATGATGATGTGTGTTCAGATGGTCATATTAGATTTTCTGATGAAATCATATATTAAAGTTCACTCTGCCTGGAGTGACTGGGAATCTTTATTTTCTACACAACTGGTCTTTTTATTTAATTATAGGGCCCCAAAACTCTAGCCCACACCCCACGCTCTACACCAAAATTCACAATCAGTGGGTTTTGTTTTGCTGTCACTATGAGACATGTTGTTGTCTCAGTTGACCAGTTCACTCAATGTTCCATCTCAGCTCTATAAGATATTTTATCATCTTTCCTGATGTGTCCCTCCACTGTTGTTTCAGCATCAAATTTAATAAACTAATTTGTGTTGAATTCGGCAGAACAGTCACACCTCAGCAGAGTAAAAATCAAAGGACTGAGCACACCTAATTGAGGAGCTTCTGTACTCACTGTGTGACGTGTTACTACAAACACAAACTGAAAGTTGTGCACCATAACTCATGTTCCCTGAAGGAAGGGAACGAGGTGCAACACATTAGCTATGGGAATTGCGCTGCCGCGCGGTTCACCTGAAGTAATACATTCACGCCTTTACGGCTGGTGGGCGTCAGCGTCACCACAGAGGCCCCACCCTCTTGGTATAAAGACGCGTGCGCCCATCTTACTTTCTCCAAGTGCACTTCACTGAGCTTGGGCATTGAAAAGGGCAAACTGTGTTGCACCTCGTTCCCTTCCTTCAGGGAACATGAGTTATGGTGCATAACTTTCAGTTCCCTTATCAGTCAGTGCACTCGGTGCAACACATTAGCTATGGGAACGTAATTCATTCATGCCCTTGAAATGCTCTGGAAAATGCATGCTTGTGAGAACTACTGCCTTTATACTTTAGGCGTTTTGGCTGTTCTCTACTATGTGTTAGAGAGGACAGCCTGAGTGACATCACATGCAGTGATATCCAAACTGTAGTGTTTTGCAAACGTGTTTGTGGAACTCCAGTTTGCAGTAGCACAGACGTCTGCCACTGGAACACCCTTAAACAGAGCCCATGAGGCTGCCAGGCCTCGAGTGGAATGGGCTTGTACCCCAGAGGGCACCTGTTGACCTTTGCTTCTGTACGCCCTTTTTATGGCCTCAGTTACCCAGTGTGAGAGGCGCTGCTTTGAAAGGGCTCTGCCAGCAGCGGGATTGGCAAAACATACAAACAATTGGTTTGTTTTCTTCCAACTGACAGTTCTGTTGATGTAAACACTCAAGGCCCTGATAGGGCAGAGTGCATTCAACCTCAACTGTTCCTCAGAGAGGACAGGGTGGGGAGGAAACACAGAGAGCTCTAAGTCCAGACTTCTGGGATTTAGAGTTGGAACCTTTGGGACATATGCAGGGTTAGGACGCAGGGTGACCTTTGACCCGTCAGGGGCAAACCTTTTACACATTGGGTGCACAGATAAAGCGTGGAGGTCACCCACACGTTTAGCTGAGCAAAGAGCCAAGAGCAAAGCAGTTTTATAAGATAACAAATCTATCTTAATACTGCTGAGAGGCTCAAACGGAGGCCCACACAAAGCATCCAAGACTAACTGTAGGTCCTAGTCTGGGGCCAGAGTCCTGCTGAGGGGCCTTTTTCTCAGTATGCCCTTCATGAAACGTATCATGAGAGGGTGGGCACCGGGTGTTTTACCTCCCCAGCCTTCGTGGCACGCCGAGATGGCTGACAAAAACACCTTAATGGTGGAAAAGGAGCGGCCTTTTTCCAGCAGGTCTTGTAAAAAGGTGAGGAGCTGGACCAGATCACAGGAATATGAAATAATATTCCTTTCCAGACACCAGGCCTCAAAAACACGCCATTTTCGAGCGTAGAGAGTCTGGGTTGACTGGGCTCTCGCTCCTTGTATTGCATTTTTGACATTACTGGGGAGGCCGGAGGCCATCCGCCTGTTCTTCTCAGCGGCCAGGCTGAGAGTTGCCACAGTTCTGGATGTGGGTGAAGGAGCTACCCGTGGACCTGAGTCAGCAGGTCCCTATGGGGAGGTAGCTGCCATGGTGTCCCTGACAACAGTGAGATCATTTCTGGGAACCACGGTTTCTGTGGCCATCTGGCGGCTATGAGTATCAGGGAAAGAGCTCCCCTGCGTACACGTTCCAGCGTCGCCTGAATCAGAGGAACGGGGAGGTGGGAGAAGGTGTAATATGGCACCCCTGTTGGCCAGCTGTGTGCCAGAGCGTCTGTTCCCAGTAGTGCATCTGTTTCTTTCAGTGAAAAATACAGGGCGAAGTACGTGCTGTTTTTGCAGGCGAACAGATCGTCGGATGCCCGTCCATATCGTGCCCAGATCTGGTCCACGATACGTGGGTTCAGCCTCCACTCTGAGGCTAACAGTGGCCCTCTTAAGACGGCGTCTGCTCCCCGTGGTTTAGCTTGCCCGGGATGTGTGTCGCTCTCAGTGACAATACTGTATTCGGGGCTGCACCACGTGAGCAGCTTGTGTGTCAGGCTGAGGAGGGGTCGGGACCTTGTCCCCCCTTCTCTGTTGATGAAAGACACCATCGTCCAGTTGTCTGATTTTATCAACACGTGTTGTTTTGTAATCAGCCCCTTTTTGTAAAAGTGCTTCATAGACAGAAAAACAGCCTTCAATTCCAGGAAGTTGATGTGGAGCCTTGCCTCTTACTGTTTCCAGAGCCCTTGGGCGTTCTGGTTTCTGCAAAACGCTCCCCAAGCTCTCTTTGAAGCGTCTGTGGTGATCACCACACGAGACAGTACTCGTCCCAGCGGGACGCCTGTCGCCAACACTGACGGATCCCTCCAGGGTTCCAGGGCTGTCACGCACTCTGGGCTGATCAGTATCTTCCCTGCCCGCCTGAGGGAGGCAGGATGCATTTGTTTGTTTAGCCATATCTGCAGTGCGCGCATTTTTAATAATGCCAGAGGCACGTAGGGAATGGCTGCTGCCAGCAGACCCAGGAGACGCTGGCACAGTTTGAGAGGCACTCTCTGGCCCAGCTGAAAGCGTGTCAGGCAGAGGCGGATGGATGAGATCCGTGCTTCTGAAAGCCGGGCTCTGTGCAGAATGGTGTTGACCTGTACACCCAGAAATACGGTAATCTGTGATGGGGTCAAATCGCTTTTCTGCAGATTTATGACGAAGCCCAGAGCCTCTACGTGAGCCATCACCATCTGTGAGTGCAGCTGGGCTTGTGCTCGGTTCTCGGCCAAGATCAACAGATTGTCCAAATAATTCATAATTGTGACCCCTTGACCCCAAAGTGGGGTCAAGGCTTCGTCCAGACATTTTGTAAATGTGCGTGGTGCTGTTTTTAGCCCGAAAGGTAAAGCCAGGAATTCGTAAGCTTTTCCTTCGAATGCAAAGCGGAGATATTTTCTGTGTCTCCTCCAAATGCTCACGTGGAAAAAAGCATCTTTCAAATCCACTGTGCAGGTGTAATCTCCTGGTCTCACAGACTGGATCACCTGTCTCAGAGTGAACATTTTGAATTTGTAAGTTTTTATTCTTCTGTTCAGCACTCTGAGATCCAGAATCAGTCTCAAGCTCTGGTCCCGTTTGGGCACGAGGAAATATTTGCTGTAGTGACCGGTGTGTATATTGTGTGTTAGAACAATATTTATCACTCCTTTTTGCAGCATCGTTGATATCTCCTCTCTTAAGACATGTGCACGGTCTGGGTTTATGTTTGACTGCAGCACCCCGTGAACAAGGGCGGCCTCTTGTGGAACTGCAGCCGGAGGCCTTGACACACTGTTGACATGACCCACGTGTTTGGGAGACACGCCCTCCAGGCCTGCGCGTGCACGCTGAGCCTGTGAGACATGTTTATTCTGGGTTGTCTGTACATCGTGGGTACGTGAGGGGGAGCAGTCCCCCCCCCCACCCCGCTCGGCCCCGGACGAGCTGACCTGTCCACCAGCGGTCGCCGTGAAGTCTGTCTGCTTCAGACAGACTCCAGACACCCCGCTGAGGCTCATTGTCTGACCTGACACCTTGTGTTTCACGAAGGAGGAAGGGTGATTGCCCTCTCCCTTTATCGTGACTGTTTTCATAAAAATGGTGCTATATATTTTATTTTTTTTAGTCAAGAACCAGGGCAGTTTGTGCTTTTGGTACTTTATTTTTGTGTTTTGAAGAACAAAGCGTCTTATTTACACACACAGCAGAAACATTTCTTTTGTGCACACACGGATGTCACCAGCTTTTTGTAGCTTTTTACACGTAAAGTCTGGGTTTAAAAGTCTTGGTTCCCGTACCACATGGGCGGACGAACCTGTAAAACTGTGAAGTGGTCCCGTTTCGTCAGGCCAACTTCTGCCTACTGTCCCGGTTCGTCGAGGAAGTTCTAGGCGGAACCGCTTGGCGATTAACAAACCTGTTCCTGGTCCAGGCTTGGCCAGCCTGAGATGGACCTGCTGTGGGTCTCTGCCGTTGCTCCCCGTCGTAAGCTGGTCTTTTTTGTGGGAGACGGCGTGTGGCTGAGCAATGTCGAGGCTGCACGGGCCTGCTCCCACTGTTGTCTCTGGGGAATGCAAAAGCTTTTCTCGGCATCCCCTCGCGCAAGGCCTCGGCCTGTTTTCGTCTTTGCTCCATCCTGCTCTGGATACGTTCCAGAGCCTCTCCGAAGAGTCCCGTCGGTTCGATCCGGTGGTGAAGGAAGGGGTACCACTGGCCCTCTGGCAAGTCCGTCAAAGTCAGCCACAGATGGCGCTGGGCGATGACCACTTCAGCCATGCATCTCCCCTGAGCGATGACCGCGGTCCCCATCATACGGAGCACGAAGTCTGTCGCCTTGCGGGCTTCCTATAGGATCTCTGCCGCCGCCTTTTTTGTTTGTTGTTACCTGGAGCTCCTGCAGCTTCTCTGCCAAGTAGGCCTGCATCATGGTTGAAGCGTTCATGGCGCGGACCGCAAGGCCCTTAGCCCGGTAGCATTTTTTGAGCTGGGAGGCCGAGGCGCGGCAGGCTTTGCTGGGCAGAGTTGGCTTTGCACCCGACGTCCTGGGGGCCAAGTGAGCCGCCAACATGTCCTCCATCTGCTGGACATTGGCAATTCCTGCTGCCTCCATTCCGGCAACGTCGAGGAACTGGGAGAGTGGCAGAAGCATGGGAGCCCTGGGTTCAGCCCAGGTGCGAGTGAGCTCCGTCAGGAAATCCGGAAAAATCAGCATCCTGTACCTCGTGGCCGATTACTGTTTTGCAAAGAAATAATTCCCCGCCAACCTCTTTACCTGTTGGCGAGGTGGGGGTTCTGCCAGCTGATCCGTAGAGTGTCCGTCGCTCAGAGATCACAGGCCGAACAAAGCGGGAATTGAGACATCTGTCTCTGGCTGAGCTGTCGTCGGGTTCTAGGAGAAGTCTTCTTCTTCCCCCTCGTCCTCGCTCTCAGCTTCGTCATCTGAAATCTCACCCGAGGCTGTTAGCGAGAGCTCGTCTGCTCATAACAGGCTTCTCGTGTCAAACTCGACGGTGGAGTCCCAGACGGGGGCCGCCATGTCCATACTGTCCCCCAAGTCAGCGTGGCCGCTGTCCTCCAGGTCCAGGGCCTCGAGCTCCGGTGTGGGAGTGAGTTTCTCTGTGAGGTCTGGGTCCCGTGCCGCGGTGGAGCCACCCATGGCCTTGACCACGATTTCCACTCGACACTTCCTCACAGCCTCGAGCATCTGGCTGCAGTGAGGGCAGGACTCGGGGGATTCCAGCGCTGTCTTAGTGTGCAACATCCCCAGGCAGACGGGACAGGCCTCGTGGGTGTCCGTCGCCGAAAGGGAGTAGCCGCAGCCGTTGGGGCAGGCCCGGGAGCTGGGGCTCGCTGGCTTGCTGGTCTTCTTAGAATTTTGGGGTTTTTGCTTTCCCTTCTCTGGAGCCATGGCTGAGAAGAGTCGAGCTCGTTAGCAGTGCTAACGTGGTCCGGAGACGTCTTCTTCGTCGCGTCGCTTTCGCTGGCTAGCCTGCTAAATCTGTTAGCAGGGTAGCGATGTGACGTAGTTTACGCCGTCGAGCAAAGCAGCTGCGAAGAGAGAAGAAAAAAACCTTGAGGTTAAATAAAAGACGCTGGACTAGCTTTCACTAGCCCAGCAACACGCAGGAAATTTCTCTGTACGCTCAGTGTAAGGAGCGAGCTCACCTCCGGTCGAGCGATGTAGCTACAGAGAGTCCCACGAAGTTCAGGTGTAAGTGAGGTGAAGGGCAAAAGAGAAAGTAAGATGGGCGCACTCGTCTTTATACCAAGAGGGTGGGGCCTCTGTGGTGACGCTGACGCCCACCTGCCGTAAAGGCGTGAATGTATTACTTCAGGTGAACCGCGCGGCGGCGCAATTCCCATAGCTAATGTGTTGCACCGAGTGCACTGACTGACAAGGGAACTGCCTGTTGTCTTCTTTTTATAATAATAATAATAAACTTTATTTGTATAGCACCTTCCTACAATGCCTTGCATTGACCAAGGTGCTTAACAGGATAAAAAGATGTATAAACTGGAACAATAAATCAGTGAAAATAGAATAAAAAACAACAGCAATAAAAGAAGGCAATGGAAATAAAAATGCTACATACTAAAATACCAAAAGTAATAAAAGTTACACACTGAAAGCTTTTTTGAACAAGTGGGTCTTCAGTCTGGTTTTGAACAGAGTCAGATCAGAGGTGGCACGCAGCTCAAGGGGGAGGCTGTTCCAGGCTTTTGGGCCGGCAACAGAAAAGGACCGGTCTCCCCATTGTTTGTACCTTGAGCGAGGCACCTCCAGCAGGTGTTGACTGGCAGATCGTAAAGCTCTGCCGGGCTGATGGACTTTCAAAAGTTCTGAGATGTAGAGAGGTGCAAGTCCATTCAGAGCTTTGAAAACAAACAGCAGCAGCTTGAACTGTATCCTGAACTGAACCGGGAGCCAGTGTAGAGAGGACAGGACAGGAGTGATGTGTTCATATTTTCGTGTGTTGGTCAAAAAGCGCGCGGCAGAGTTCTGTACAAGCTGTAAACGGGAGATGGAGGATTGATTAATACCAACATACAAAGCATTACAATAGTCAAGTCTGGAGGTCACAAAGGCATGGATGGCCTTCTCCAGATCACCACGGCTGAGAAATGACTTGACTTTAGAGAGCAGACGGAGCTGGAAAAAGCTGGTCTTGACAACAGAACTGATCTGTTTATCAAACTTTAAGTTGGAGTCAAGCTGCACTCCAAGATTTCTGACCACCGGGTTGAAGTGGGGGAGGGGAAAACCAACACTGGGACTGGGAAGGATGTTGCTGGTGTCATCGGGTGCACCAAATAAAATGCATTCAGTTTTATCTGTGTTTAGGTGGAGGAAGTTTTGAGAGAGCCAGTGCTTAATGTCATTTAAGCAGTTGACAAGAGTGTTTGAACTGGGTGAGGGGTTGGGAGTGACTGGCAGATAGATTTGTAAATCGTCTGCATACATGTGAAAAGACAGATTATGACGTGCAATGATTGATCCTAATGGCAGCATGTAAAGAGAAAAGAGGACTGGCCCCAGAATGGATCCCTGTGGTACGCCAGAGGTCAGAGGGGTTGATGAAGAGGAGGACAGATCACCTATCATGACAGAAAAGGTTCTCCCAGTCAGGTAAGATTTGAACCACTCAAGCACAGCTCCCTGGAGGCCAACCAGCTGAGACAAGCGGTTGATTAGTACCTGATGGTCGACGGTGTCAAAAGCTGCTGAGAGGTCTAACATCACCAGCAGAGCAGGGTTTTTTGCATCCAGGGACAGAAGAATGTCATTCTGCACTTTGAGCAGTGCAGATTCAGTACTGTGACGAGCTCGAAAACCTGACTGAAATTTTTCAAACAGGTTGTTGAGCTCTAGAAAAGATTGAAGTTGAATAAAAACAATCTTTTCTAGGACCTTTGATAGAAATGACAGATGGGAAACTGGTCTGAAATTAGAGAGAGCTGTAGGATCTAAGCCTGGTTTTTTGAGAAGAGGCCTGACCACAGCGTGTTTGAAAGCAGATGGCACATAACCTGAAGTTAGACAGCTGTTAATGAATGACAAAACACAAGGACCTATTACATCAAAGGACTGTTTGAACATTTTAGAGGGAATGATGTCCAGAGAACAGTTTGTTGGTTTCATCTGCTGAACCACCTTGATGAGGTGGGGCAGTGAAACCAGGTCGAACTGGTCAAAAACAGCAGTGATTATTGCAGACGCACATGACTGGACGGTGTTGGATGGACTGACAATGTTCTGCCTGATAGTCTATTTTGTTGACAAAATAGCTCTGAAAGTCGTCACAGGTAGACTGAGTGGCAGTTTTCAGAACATTGACAGATGGATTGATGACAGACTGGAGTGTGTTGAATAGCGTCCTCGGCCGGTTGGAGCTGGTGGAGATTAAATTGGAGAGGTACTGTGACTTGGCCTGCTTCACAGCATTTTGATAATCACAGAGACAGTCTCTCAGTATTCCCTGGGATACATGAAGCCGGTCCCGCTTCCATTTTCGCTCTGCTTTCCTGCAGCGTTGTCGAAGAGCCCGCGTCGTTTCGTTGAGCCATGGTGATGGTCTGTTTTTTCAAGATGCCTGTTTGAGAGGAGCGATAGAGTCCAAGATCGTTGTGCAGATGTGATGGAAGGAGGTGATGAAGTCCTCAGGATGTAGAGATGGGTCCAGGCTGACAGCAGAGCATAAGTCAGTGCTCTTTGTCATGTTTGTGTAGTGAGTTCTTTAATAACCACACCGGAGTGTTACTTGAAGCAGGTAGCTTTATACAAGTTAAGAACTGATGCAACTGTGTCATACAGTCAACATGTGCCCTTTTTACAACAAAGAACCAGGGCGCCCTCTACAGGCCAACTAGTTACAGTGCGCCTGCTCTCATGCTCAAAACAGACACTTATTTAAAGCTCTTATCATTACATCTCCCCTTTTTCAAAACAAACAAAACAAAACTTTTTCAAAACAAACAATAGGGTAACTAGCATTACTTTCCAGAAGTTGAACATTGAAACATACAGTAACTTAAAATGCATTGTTCATAATGATCTTAAATCTGTTCAATAAGTCTCTCTGGCGGTTTCACATTTCTGGAAGATCTTCTTATGTGATTCTCTTGTACCTGAGTTGGTGTCTCAGTTGTGTGTGCGTCTGTGCCGCCAACATCATTCTGCTGCATAACTGTGATAGGTTCTTTCAGAATGTCACGACGGTTCCTCCTCAACACTGCACCATCTTCCGTTTGGACGTTGTATGACCTTGGCTGGACTTCAGCTAGAACTGTAGCTTTTCTTGCCCAGGTACTGGTGTTGTCTTTCAGTCGCACATGGTCACCGTTCTGAAGTTCTGGTAGATTGCGTGTTCCTCTGTCATAGTAGTACTTTTGCTTTGCTTTTTGTCGTTCCTTGAATTCCTTCACCCTTACATCCACTTCTGTAGTCAGCAGGCTTTCTTTAACCGGCAGGTTTGATCTCAGACGCCGCCCCATCAGGAGTTGTGCAGGGGACATACCATGTTCTAGTGGTGTAGCACGATATATCAGAAGGCTCTGGTGAAAATCTTCATTACTGTCTTTTGCCTTTTTCATTAGCTTTTTCACTGTCTGAACAGATTTCTCCACCAACCCGTTGGACTGAGGGTAGTGAGGACTTGATGTCACATGCACAAAGTTCCAGTCCTCAGCAAAACACCGAAAACTCTCACTGGAAAATTGTGGACCATTGTCCGTGAAGACTGTATTTGGAACACCATGTCTGGAGAATGTTGCTTTAAGAGTCGTTATAACAGCCTCTGCTGTAGTGGCATGTAGTCTGTAAACTTCTGGGTACAGGGAATAATAATCAGTGATCACAACATAGTCATGTCCCTCTAATGTAAAGAGATCTGCTCCTACCTTTTGATAAGGTCTGTCTGTAACTGAATGAGGCCTCAGCGGCTCTGCTGCATTGCTTGCTCTGTATTTTAAACATGTTGGACAACTGGAAACTTCATTTTCTACATCTTGGTTAATCCGCGGCCAGTACAAGACTTCCCGAGCTCTCTTTTTACTTTTTTCAATTCCCAGGTGACCTTTGTGAATTTTTTGCAGCATTTCTTTCCGTAAGCTCTTTGGTATGACTATTTTGCTCCCTTTGTATATGATGTCATCAACTACTGATAGTTCTTCCCTGCAGTTCCAGTACTCGTTTATTTCAGGTGTGCAACTTTGTTTTGTGCTGGGCCATCCATTCATGATGGTTTGAGTGAGGTTTTTCATTGTCATGTCTTTCTTCGTCTCATGTCTTATGAGCTCCATTTTGGTGTCCGACACAGGCAGTGCACTTGTGATCATGTTGACATATAAATCTACGTCATCACGCATTTTAGAGCTTGTTACTTCTTTGGGGTCAACTGCTCTTGACAACGTGTCGGCCGTGTACATTAACTTGCCTGGTGTGTACATCACGTTTAGTGTGTAGCGCTGCAAACGAATCATCATTCTTTGAATCCTTAAAGGGCAGTCATTGAGAGGCTTTCTGAACAGTGTGATCAAAGGTTTGTGATCTGTTTCCACACAGACTTCTTGTCCTGAAATGAACTGGTGAAATCTCTCACAGGCGTACGTTATGCTGAGCAGCTCTTTTTCAATCTGTGCGTATCTTGTTTCTGCATCAGTCATTGAGCGTGATGCATACGCAATTGGTTGCCAGTCTTCATATTTCTGTAATAACACTGCTCCCAATCCATTTTGTGATGCATCTGAAGATATTTTGATGGCTCTTGCTGGATCATAAAACTTCAAGACAGGTTCTTTTGTTAGTGCCTTTTTCAGATCATTCCAGGATTTCTCATGTTCATGATTCCATTCCCATTCCGTTTTCTTTTCAGTTAGCTGTCTCAGCGGTGTCATTTGTTCAGACAAATTGGGTATGAATTTACCCATGTAGTTTATCATTCCATTGAACCTCTGTACATCTTTCTTACACTGTGGTCTTTGCATATTTTCAATTGCTGACACTTTTTTGGGGTCTGGTCGCACTCCCTCACTGCTTAGGATATCTCCAACAAATGTTAATTCTTTAACTCCTAGTTGACATTTTTCCTTATTCAACTTGAGGTTGGCTTTTCTGGTTGCTTCCAGAACATCTCTCAGCCTTTTATCATGTTCTGCCTTTGTGCTGCCCCATACAATGATGTCATCCATTGAAGTGTCCACTCCTTCTAAGTGTTCATAAATCATATGGATTGTTTTGTGGTACACTTCAGGCGCCGAGGCAATGCCAAAAGGTAACCGAAGAAATTTAAATCTGCCAAATGGACTGTTAAATGTGCACAGCTTTGAACTTGCCTCATCTAACTTGAGTTGCCAAAATCCTGAGGATGCGTCTAGTTTGCTGAAGTATTTGGCATTAGCAAATTGTGACATTATTTCTTCTCTTGTCGGCAGCTTGAAGTGTTCTCTCTTTATTGCCCGATTAAGGTCTCTTGGATCCATACACACTCTGGGTTTTCCATTCTTTTTGACCAACTATCACCAGTGAACTCACCCATTCTGTTGGTTCATCGATCTTCTTGATCACTTGCAGCCTTTCCATTCTGTCCAGCTCTTCTTTTAGTGGTTGCTGAAGAGCAAATGGCACTTTCCGACAAGGGTGAATGACTGGTGGAATATTTTCGTCTGTTCTGATCGTGTGTTCACCTTGTAGGCATCCCAGGCCCTGAAACAGATCTTCATATTCATTCATTAGTTCTTCGTAACATGTGTTTCCTTCAGTGTCGACAACAAGCACTCTCTTTACTAGATTTAATCTTGTACAAGCAGATAAACCTAGTATGGTTTGCACATCTTGTGTCACCACCACAAATGCAAGTGTGTAAGTCTTTTCTTTGTGTGTCACTTTAACCATGCATTTACCTTTCACTGGTATTGCTGCTCCTGAGTATCCTTTCACTTTCGTTCTAGTCTCATATATTTGAGGTCTTGGTCTAATTTTCTTCAGTTCTATTTCAGATATTACATTGGTTTGGGCTCCTGTGTCAAGTTTCATTGCAACATATGAGTCATTAACCTTTAGTGTCATTATCCAATCCTCTTCATCATTATTGTTGTTTGTCACCACATCTACATAGAACTCTTCGGTGTCACTTTCATCCACTGCATGAATTTTGCTTTGCTGGTCCTGACTTTTGCAGCATCTGGCATAATGGTTCTTTTTGTTGCAGTTGTTACATATTTTCCCAAACGCTGGACATCTTCTTGGAGGATGCTGTGTATCACACCGGTCACACTTATTCTCTTGTCTCTCTCTGTTTGATGGCTTCGGATTCATATTTCCTCTTGTAGGTGTCCATTTTGTTTTTGACATCCTGTTTGTCTCCTTTCTTATTGTATCGACTGTGTTGTCTTCGCTGAACAGTTCTTTAGCTTGAGTTTTCACTGTCTCTGCTGCTCTACACAGAGCTATTGCTTTTTCCAGATTGAGATCCTGCTCTCTCAACAGTCTCTCCCTCAGACCATTGTCTGGGATTCCACACACCAGCCTGTCTTTGATCAATGAGTCTGCCAGTCCGCCAAACTCGCACGTCTTGCTTCTGTTGGTTAACTCAGTTACATACCGATCAATAGTTTCACCAGGTTTCTGCACGCATGTGAAAAACCTGTGTCTCTCAAATGTCACATTTCTTCTGGGTATGCAATACTCTTCAAACTTTTTAATTATTATCTTGAGCTTCATCTTATCAGCTTCTTCGTCAAAGGTGAAGTTATTGTAAACCTCTAGTGCATCGTCGCCGATCACGTGCAAAAACACTGAAGCATTCTTTTTCTCGTTCTTTTCATCTGCGCCTATTGCAGTCAAGTACAGCTCAAAACGTTGTCTGAATCTTCTCCAGTTCTCTGCCACATTACCTGTCAGTTGCAAACTAGATGGTGGGTGCAGTCCTTCCATGTTCAGTTCTTATTCACACGCTGAGTATGCTCACTTCTTTTTCTGCTTCTCGACCAGCTAGGTGGCTAGCTCCGTTAGCATTAGCATCCGGTAGCGTTAGCAACTCCAAAACGTGGCTTACTCTGCGTCCGACTTTACAAACGGTTGCTCCTCTTCAAGTCCATCTTCTGACACCATGTCATGTTTGTGTAGTGAGTTCTTTAATAACCACATGGAGTGTTACTTGAAGCAGGTAGCTTTATACAAGTTAAGAACTGATGCAACTGTGTCATACAGTCAACATGTGCCCTTTTTACAACAAAGAACCAAGGCGCCCTCTACAGGCCAACTAGTTACAGTGCGCCTGCTCTCATGCTCAAAACAGACACTTATTTAAAGGAGAAATGTAATCAAATCTGAAAAAATCGATATAACAAGAATTTCATATAGTAAACAACACACATAAACATACTGTGTATGCTTTTTTCAGTCAGAAATAGTTTTTTACATTCTTCCTGCACTTCCTGCTGATTTATGGTAATTTCTGGAGGACAGGAAATGACGTATATTGTGCCATCATGGTCTCCAAGACAATGAGCCCAATGACAGAGTTGGCAACGTGGAATGGTAAGAATTGATTCACCCCACCCCCATATTACTTTAGTTTGTCAAAAACAGTTTGGTGATTTAGTGCATTAATGGGCATTTCTATCCTGGAAATATGAATAGCCGTGCGTTAGCCACCGCATGCTAGCGCCGCATGCTAGCGCCACATGCTAACGTTAGCATGCTGCAGCTAATAGCTTCACATTGTCTGTGTCTAAGCCAGCGTTTCTCAAATAGTGGGGCGCGCCCCCCTGGGGGGGCGCAGTGCGATGCCAGGGGGGGCCCGGGCTCTTGTGACCCAGTTTTGAATTTTCTTATTGCGCCGCGGAACTAAAATACCTAGGCGTGTTTCAGCACGGCGCTATTATCTGTAGCACGCGTAGCATTAGCTTCTCGCCATAGACTGTTTGGGAAAGTTATGGCTTCCTTGTTTAAAAAGACGAGCGCAAGTTTCATGGAGCTGTTGTTTGTTTAACAGAAAATAATTGAGAAGCACTGGTCTAAGCCCAGGGGTTCTGTGTTTATCTGTGACCCATCACATCAAACTGAAGGTTAAGTCTCAAAGTGTTTAGTAGAAAAAATAGCCTAATTACAATAACGTACAAAAGTATTTAGACAAAATGTTAATAAATTATAGTGATGTTATTACTGTATATCATATCCCTGGAAATGCTCATTTAGGAGGATCTAAGTATGAATTTTTTTTTTTTTTTTACAAATCAGCAATGTAAAAAAGGTGTTGAGGTAATTATTACCAAATGTAACTTAATTGTCAGTTTGATGTGATGAAATGTGTTTTGTTTACAATATAAATGTATGTAGGTAGCTAACTACTGCTTTATTGCTGTTGCAGCAGGTGTACATGTGGGCACTGTTTCCCTATGCAGACACAGCGGGAGAGCATCTGCTGCCAGGAGATACCTTCTCCTTCAGGCTGCAGGAAGCAGATGTAAGCTGCATCACTCACCATGAAGGATTTTAAGTCAATACCTGCAGGATGAAGGTCCAATCGGGGACAATGAACCACGTCATTTACATTGTGTACGTATCATTAATGGGATTGTCTTGTATTGTGTTTCTTTTGTAAAAAAAAATGAACAAATTTAATAAACAAACATAAATGTCATGAGTACGGTAAGTCAGTTATTCCTGAGAAATTATACTGACAAATTTCAGTTTGTTAAATCAAAGATGACCAGATTATAATTTTAACACTTTACTTTTTAGCAGTCTGTTTTTTGTGTAACTGAAGCATATTTGATTATTTTAGAGGAAAAACCTTAGTGTTATGGATTTATTTTTTTCTATTTTTCCTGTTCAGCAGTGTGCAGTAAATATTTGTGATACAGATTTTCTTTAATTGCATTACATTTCCCCATCATTACTTTTCTTTACAATATATGTAACTGTGTGTTCCCAGGATCTACAGATATATTGCTAGAAGGTTGAGCAGATTCATCTATTTCATTCTACGCAGACATGACAGAAGAATTCACCCTGCCTGTGCTGTCTCCAAGATCAGAAATGCATTTCCTTTGCAAGAGTACAGTACTGTGGTTTCCAGTACCCATGATGTGTCTAAATCTGTGAAATGTAAAAATCTCAATAAATGTATATAATAACAGACTATTACTGCATCTGTTGAAAATGCTTTTCACATTTTTAGTTATTTTTTGAGACCTTGCTGAATTTACTTTTCATGAAACAGAAAAACTTTCACCACATGTAATGGGAGATATTCCTAGATTTCGTCACAAAATGACCTTCTCATTGTAACAGTACGGTGCAGCACGGTGGCACAACTGGTAGAGCTGCTGCCTCTCAGTGAGAAGGTTGCCGGTTCATTTCCCGGTCCGGGGCCTTTCTGGGTGGAGTTTGCATGTTCTCCCCGTGCATGCGTGGGTTTCCTCCGGGTACTCCGGTTTCCTCCCACAGACCAAAAAACATGCTTGTTAGGCTGATTGGTGACTCTAAATTGACCCTAGGTGTGAGTGTGAGAGTGGATGGTTGTTTGGTGTGAGTGAGACAGGTCCCTCTTGTAAATGAGTCCCCGTGACTCAACGAGGCTAGCCTGTATAAATAAATGAGTCCCCGTGACTCAACGAGGCTAGCCTGTATAAATAAAAGGTTGAATGATTGAATGATTGAATGAATGAACAGTCATTATATTGGTTGGTTCCCAGAGATGAGTAGGTATCACCACAAGGGGGCGCCTACTCCCTTTGTTTTCCGTTGTTGTACACTTGTACAAAAAGTAGAATTATTATTCCACGTAGTTAAAAAAGGATATACAAGTGACGATGAGGGGCAGAGCGGTAAACTAATATTATTTGCTCATGTATGACAATATAATGTTTAGTACTGTGGAGAACTGGCGTTACACGGACGAAGTTTAATAAATTGGAAGTGTGGAATAATTCAACGTGCGTCCTGCTGCTTCGAGTTAGAGTGACTAACGGTCGCTGCTAACTTCTCCAACCTCTCACCGAACCGTCACATCATGCAGTAGTGAAATTCAATGAAATGAAATGTTGATCAACAGATTTATTTTTAATTGGTAATGTCACATCAGTTATGTTGTGTTGAAACGTGACTTGTGGGCAGCGATCGCTTCAGTCTTAGAAATCTTCTCAATGGTAGAGGTGACGGGTGGAACCGGAGTTTCTGGGACCAGACTGTCTTCATAAGACGGGAACTCCAGGCGCATCTGACTGCCACACAACCTCCATCAGCTGTCTGGCATAGTCTGGAATGACAGCAGGACAACAAAATGCTCAACAGAATTTTCTAAAGAGTCATAAATGGTGAAATAAAATTAAAAAGAAAAAAAGCAGAAGAAACCTAACAAAATGTGATTAGCTGTTTTAAAAGTAGTTCTGAGAGCAGGATACAGTGATGCTCTATTCAATACATAAATGGTCTTCAAATCAGTGTCCATCGTAATTGTAGATGCAGCAACGTGTGCAAGCTCTGATGTTTGTTTAGAATAACTGGAGGTTATCAATAAGTGATCTCACCATATGTGACGGACTCCTTCACTGGCTTCACCACAGCACCACCATTCTTATATTTTGGATAGGAAACCGATTTGCTGTCACATTCTGTCTGGCAGGATCTGTGTGTGAACAGTAGAAAAATACAGATAATCAGCCTATAATTACTGAATAACTGATCAAACCAAAACACAAGAGGAGCATCAAACAAGTCAAGTTGTACGGATTGGAAGGAGCAATATCACTGATTTTTTTTTTCTTGTTTTATAGATTATAACAAAACATTAGTTTCAAATTTCATGTCAGAGCCTTGGAAGTAAAAAAAAATATATAGATGTAGAAAAACAATAATCTCAAATAACTATAATCTAAACAACTCTTACCACTAGTTCAATAAGTTCTCCAGTGCTCATCCCAGCACCCCACCCCCCGCGAGCAGCAGCGGTCCACCTGCATCCCCTAATGTCCATTAGGGTCAAAATGTCCTAATGACAACAGAGGACACAAAAATTAGCGACACAGTCAATAAATCATCACAGGAGCAAATGATAAAGAACTAGCTTGCGACCGCTATGCTAATGCTACGTTAGCCCGACGCTAGCGATGTTAGCTTGATGCTAACGCTATTTTAGCTTGTAAAATAAACATCTACGAGTGAGGGGTAACAAACTGATGTTAATGAACCATCCTCTTCTCCAACTGCTTTTCCTTTGTAGCAAAAAACAGTTGGTATTGCTCCTGGTAACAGCTCCTGCACCTGGTGTGAAGCCAATGGAGTGAAGTAGCCAGGGCTTGTACTTCAGGTGGGCCTCTTCAAAGTGCTCACTGCACAGCCGGTCATGCCGCTTTGGAAAGTAATTCTGGCGTTTCAGCTTACATAACCACGCCTGTCGAAGTTTTTTATCTTTAGGGAACCCAAGAAAAGAAACTCCAGTTGTGTTTTCTGGCCGATTAGAACAATTAATTGCTACACACTGAACCATTTTGCCCGCAACTCTTCCACTCACTACTACTGTTTGGCACAACCTACGTCATATCCGGGGGAGGAGCAGGCGGGGGGAGGGGTGTCAAATGCTAAATTTGAGTTAGGATGAAATGTTTTACTTGTGAAAATTTCTCAACAACCTTATTTTATGCTTTTCATTAGACTACTATTGGCTTAAAAACACTTTTCATTTCTCCTTTAAAGCTCTTATCATTACACTCTTGAAGGCATCAGTGAACTGACTTTGGGAGGATGGGGTGATGGAGTGGCAGAGATGTGCTGGGAGAATAGCTTTCGGTGCAGGAGGGGTGGAAAATTAAAATAATATGGGGAAGTGGTCCGAAATACAGGTGTCCAGGATCTCTACTGCAGATATATGAAGGCCGTGGGAGATAATTAAGTCGAGTGTGTGGTCTTGACTGTGCGTGGCCCCGAGACAGACTGCGACAGGTTAAAAGAGTCCAGAAGGTCCTGAAACTCACATCCAAGTTGATTACTTGGGCAGCAGATGTGTACGTTGAAATCTCCACAAAAAAGCAGCGAGTCAAATTTTGGCAGCAGTTCAGCCAGTAGTTCTGAAAACTCACTGAGAAAGTCTTTATTGTATTGTGGAGGCCGATAAAAGAGGCCACACAGCAGAGGTTTAGCAGATTCCAGCACAAAAAGCATTATTTCAAAGCTGTTATAGTTTTTCTGAGCCAAAAAGCGGCACTTGAACGCATCACTGAAGACTGCAGCCAGCCCTCCCCACTAAACAGTAGACGTCCAGGGGACGTCGAGGTAACTTCTATATCGAGCCCATTGGTCGAAGACCAATTCTAGACGTCGCCCCGACGTGCAAACAAGGTCTATTTTTGACGTCTAACCATGACCGCATTTTGTACGTCGTATGAACGTCAGTTTTGGAGGTGATCTGGACCCGCTTCACAGAGTTAAACTTATTCTTTTTTATTTTTTTTACAAATTAGACTTGTCCGTCATTTGAGAGTCCAATTATAGACGTCGCCCTGACGTGCAAACAAGGTCTAAGTAGGACGTCTAACCATGACCGCAGTTGTACGTCATATGAACGTCAGTTTTGGACGTTATCTGGACCCGGTTCACAGAGTTAAAACTTTTAGGACTATAAATTTGCATTAGACAATTGATTTATTAAGAATGTTGTTTTTTAATAACATTTTAATGCATTTCCTCAATTCTTTTTTTCTTTTTTACAAATTATATATACTGTATATTATTTATTTGAAGAATATAATTGTTGTTGTTGTTGTTGTTGTTGTTGTTGTTGTTGTTGTTGTTGTTCATTCATTCAACCTTTATTTAGGCAGGTTAGACTCGACTCATTTACAAGAAACCTCATTTATTCCACGACGTCGAGGTCACACATTCATTTCAGTAGGTGGCAGTACTTGTGTTTTTTGCTTTCTTCCATTAAAAAACAAGAAGAAGAACTTCAGAGCCCGAGCGTTATGATTGGATTGGCGGAGGTAGCACGTGATCTGTTCCAACCAGTCAACGCCTCTCTTGTTGAACCGCGCTGGCTTGAATCTCAACCGTTGTTGTTTACAGTATATTCTGTCTGTGCTGCGGTGATCACGGAGCTAAACTGTGTTCAGTTCATTTGTCACGGAACTCCTGCCCTAAACTTGCTGCAATCCATTCAGAAGTTGAAGGTAATTGGTTCTGTTTCGTAGCTTTGTTCTCTTGAATTCTGTGGTTTCACGTACATGTATAACGATGTACCGTAGCTAACGAGCTAACGTAAGCTAACTTGTGTCTACGTCTGCGGCAGGCGATGTACAGTAAAGGAAAATCGAACAGTACAGTTTAGAAAATAAGTTATTCTATGCAAGTAAGCCGTATGCTACGAGGTTTTGTTTGTTTTTGTTTGTTCTGCTTTGAGACTATCGAGGCCTGCAGCCTTGCGAGGCCTGCATGCGTCCCCATTATTCATTCATTCAACCTGCTTGTTTTTCTTAGACTGATGAAGCCGGCTGGAAGGTGAAACGTTTCAGCATTAAAAAATAGAAAAAAACTGTCCAGATGACCTGAATTCAGACCAAAGCTTTTCAGTTGCAAATGAATGAGTAAATGTGAAATAAAAAAGCTTTAAAATGTCTCCTATCTCTAATTTTACTTTGACTAGGCAAAATGAGATAAGTCTAAACTACATTCTGACTAATATCTCTGTGAACATGTCGCTCCAGTTGTGTTTATAAACAACTGTGTTTTTTTTTTCTTTCTGTCAGGTGTGTGGTGTTAATCTGGACTTGGAATTTGGTGTCCTAGGTATGTTTTGTGACCCCATCCTCCCCCGAGAAACAAAGCGTGCACTTTCAAGACACGATATATAGAACATATATATATATATATATATATATATATATATATATATATATATATATATATATATACATATACATATATATATATACATATAGTACATATACATATATATATATATATATAGGGATGTCCCGATCCGATCACGTGATCGAAAACCGGGTCCCGATCACGTGACTTCAGACTCGACTCGACTCGGGCGTTACACACCGATCAGGGATCGGATATATATGTGTATATTTATTCTAAACACAAACGGGAATATTATATTAAAGACCGTGTGAAGTGAAATTAGATTTGTGTTTTTAGTTTATCACATGGCATAAATATGTGTTATTAATCACCCATATAAATCTGACTGATTAAAAACATTGTTTTCCTTATAAAATTAAGTGTCAAAAATCATGAAAATACATTATTTTCTCTTAGTCTGGAACTGTGGGGGCGTGTCAGCAGTGGGCGTGGTTTCAGCGCAGCACTGCAGCTCAGAGAGCAAGTAGGAGGACTCTCTCGCTCAGAGCTGAACTGTGTGGAGGAGGAAGACAGGTTCATCAGTAAACCTGCTCTGTTTGCTCCTTTTTCCAAGAGTTACGCTGTTTTTAGTGCACAAACAACTCTGGTTTTATTTTTAAAGTTGAGGACGCAACTATAATTCATAACTCCGCTGTTATGTGTTTAGAAGATGAGCGGACTCGCGCGGCTGCACCGGTCCGACCCGACACATCGCATGCGGGGGCTGTGTTGGTGATTAAGATAAAGAGGGCTGTGTTGGTGATTAAGATAAAGAGTAATCACGTTGATAACTAAGTATGCAATGGACCTGTCGCATTTTCTTAGCAAAAAAGGAGCTTGTGAACTTGTAGGGCACAGGCTTAGCAATAAAAAAAAGAAAGAAAGAAAAGAAACAGGAAAGGCGGCGGCGGTGTCCGGAGGCTGAGGAGGGAGACGGTCAGTAGCAGGTGCCCTGACCATTAAAACATCCTGGGAAGATGCAGGAACGAGGCATAATTGATTAGCTAGCTAACAATGAACAAAATATCTATGCTATTGCTATCTGATGCTATCTGCGAGTCGCGAGTGAACGGCTCCACCCATGCGAAGAACAATTTATATCACTAGAGCAGCAGGGGGTAGGGCTATACTAATGAGGACCGCGTGACGAAACGCGGTCCCGTTTAAAACACGCCTAAAAAATCCTGAAACACACATGTCTTTATACACAGTTTCATGTATAACTTCAAAATTAATTGAGCTACAATTTTGAGACTTTTTACTCATTTACAACATTACAATTATCACATTTATAATGTTTATTTAAGAAAATGTTGAAATTCACTTTACACGGTCTTTAACTGTATGTTGAGTTACAGAGTCAAATTGTCTCGCAACAAAACATGCACAATAGTTTTGCAGCAGCGCCTGCCGTAAAGCAGTGCCCGCTGTAAAGCGGTGACTGTCGTAAAAAAGAAGCGGAACGCGGCATTAACTTGAAGTGGAGGCAGCGATGTCT
>JBBPBX010038994.1:0-30112 GCA_038048925.1 Garcialebias charrua
TGGTGGGCTATAAATACAGTACAGTAATATTATATTCACAAAATACTAACAATAATATGTTCATCTTACTTGTGAAAAGTTATCCCCCGGTCCCTGACATCAAAAGTTCTTCGATTTAAACACGAATAATCCGAGCAGAGCTGAGGAATCTCTGTTGTTTTGGTTCAGCAAAGGACAAGGGTGACAACTCCAAGATGGCCGCCCTAAATCCTGCTCCGGAGCAGGCTATGGGGTATCTAGTGTTATATATGATATCTATGGTATATACCCTATTGTTTTCACGTTGGTCGCCCTTTCCGTTGCAATCTGGGCTTGATACTACAGCTGTAGGATTGCAGGACTGACGCTGAGTTACTGCAGCCTATAGGCAATATTTACTCTACTGTAATCCAAAAATGAGAATACTACAGCACAGTTAGGAAATCCTACTGGGTTTTCCTATTTTCAACTGGAACTCAGTACAGACAGGTGTGACGTCATTCGCTGATCCAAGTTTCAACTTCATGGGTAAATAAAATGTAGCATAAAACTTGTCAGTGGTCCACATCTGGCAACGCCTTTGAAAACTTGTTCAGGAAATATGCTGATAAAGTGAATATCATATGTTTAACAGAGCTGCAGTATATTTGTAAATTTAATGTAAAGGTTTTAACTGTAAGCATGTGTTTTTCTTTAAAATTTGTACTACAGTACTTCTCAAATTTATTTCATTCAACCTTTGGCTTTTTGTACACTAGATGGCAGTAAAACACACTCCTCTGTCAGGAAGCTGGTTGAAGCAACCACACACTTTACCTCTCATTGCACAGCAAATCATCTCCCAATTGTGTTCAAATTTCTAGATTTTGGCTGAAACGAGAAACAAAGGATCCAGGAGTGGAGCCGCGGAACTTCTGAGGAGAATCGTGAAACGTCCACCAGGATGGTTCTCTACATTTCTTCAAGTTCTGCGTGAGACCGAGCACAAGCACCTGTACGAACTGACCGGAGGATCACCTGAGGGCGAGGAGGGTGAGTGTCAAACTGCTCGTACTAATGGAGCACACACAGATGTCTCAGTTACTTTTTGAATAGGAGGCTAATGGCTCTGATGAGGAGGTGAGTCATTTCCCAACAGAACACATAGATGTGTTCGGGCAGTGTTAGGTAGGAAGGGTGCTCTGTTCTGCTGACTGAGTGAGGCACCCTCCTTGGACAGGTAGTCCCCGACTTACGAGCGCTCTAACTTACGAGGATCCAGACTTACGAGCTGGCAAATTTTTGGAAAAAACGCAAAAAATACTGAGTTTTTCTGTGTTTTTTCACCACAGTTCGTTAGCTAAACATGTGGACACACGTTTCCGATCATTTTTATGCACTCATAAGCAGTTTTTCGATGAAAAACGAGTGTTTGTAGTCGCGCTAGCAAAACCGTTCCAACTTACGAGCGAAATTCCGGACTTACGAGACACGTGGCGGCCGTTCCAAATTACGAGATTTCCGTGTTACGAGCGCCTCGTTGTAACGGAACTCGCTCGTAAGTCGGGGACTACCTGTATAATGGTAGCGGAAGCACTGGTAGCTGATGAAGTGTCGCTCCACATTGTCGCATTTGGATGTTACCACTGTTGCCCCACCAATGAAACGCACACATTTGTCTTTCACAACTGTAAAAAATAGAAAATAATAATAACAATCTTCATCCACTGTGAAAAAAATGTTTTCTTAAGTTCTTCTGCCTCTCTGCTCAGGGAGGTCGAAATAGTTTTTAGCTGTGCCGCTCGCAGAGATCCCAGTACATCTCATCAGAACTTGGACTCCAGACAAGGTTTTAAGCTGTACACATAAAACATTTTATTCTAAAAGTTTTCTTTAATTGTTCTCGTTTCAAATCTACATCCATGCAAATTTTATTACTTACATATAAAAACATAATAAATTATTACTTTTAGGCAGTGCTCCTTGATGATGAGTGCTATTTTTAGAACGCGCACCACTGGCGACTCGTGTGGCAGAGCTGCATTCGGGCCTAAACAGCCCGACCCTGACCGAACCCATGTCATTTTTTTTCCAAGCCCGACCAAGAAACCAAACTGAGATTACAAACCCAAAACCGAATTTTAAAAAAATAATAATAATAAATAAATAAGTAAAAAAAGCTTTTACTGCTTTTGTAAGAAAATCAGTTTGACATGATTTAAAAACGTATTTCAAAGATGGGAAGATAAAAGATTTCTTGTTTATTAACAAGAGTCAGCAGATTAATATAGTTATTATAATATTATAGTTATTAACGGTCGTTGGCTGCGCGCATCCGCTGACGCAGCTGCTGGGTCCAGTTCAGCTTCAGGTGGGTTGCTGGCAGTGATCTATCTGGACTTTTTGTACCTCTTTCAACCGGCTGGTCCGCTGACACAATCAAAAGCCCGACACCGACCCGGCCCGCTCATCCAACACATTATTTTGGCCCGGCCCGACTCAAAATTTGGGCCTGGACGGGCGCCGGGTTTGAAATGACAGCTCCATTGTGTGGTCCCTGCCGGCGACCAGGTGCCCACAGGCACCGTGTTGGTGACTCCTGATCTACACGGTAAATGGCAAATCTCAGTACCAGTCCGTATGCAATGTAAGGAGGTGTGTACTACATTCACTGATGGAGAAAACAGGAAGGATTAACCTCTGGTGTCCATGGTGAAGTGGGACATTCTTTGACCGTTTTTGATTTTATATTCATATTTAACCTTTTAAAAATTTAACCTGCCATATTTGGTGTCATTTCGATGATCACAGCCTCCCACGTGTGTATTTCAAGTTACGGTTTACTCCTGATCTACCCGTATTTTCCGGAATATAGGTTGTGGCTTTTTATCATTTTTGCATGCCCTGCGACCTATATTCAGGTGCAACCTATTTATGGCTTTTTATAAAATAAGCTGATTTGTAATAATTTATTAACAAAAATTAAACTGAGACACACTCTTACAATAATGTCAGCTAACAAATATATTTTTTTAGGTGTTTATCCTGCTAAAATTTTTCATTTAATAAAGAAAAGTTCAGCTCAGACACATATTTGCTAAAATTTTTATCAAACAAATAATTGTTTTTAAGTGTTAATCTTCTTAAAAGCCTTGCTGTGTGCTCCTGTGGAAGAGACATTTGCAGCAGAGCTAAACACGGTCCACATTTTGACGTAGGTGTGACCTATATTCAGATAATAATAATAATAATAATAATGTCACATTTTGTCATCTGTGTATGTTTCCATACAAGACGAAATTTGTCTCTGCATTTAACCCAACCACCACCAGGTGGTGCAGTGGGCAGCTATAGAAAGCGCCCGGGGAGCACAAGGTATGCAGTGACCGGGGTTCGAACCTGGGTCTTTCGGGTCCCAAGTCGGCTGCCCTTGCCTCTAGATGCAACCTATACTGTATATGTATTTTTTCCAATTCTTTGGCAATAATTGGACAATGCGACCTATATTCAGGTGCGACCTATATTCCAGAAAATACGGTACCATATCAAAATAGACCTAAAATCACACAAAAATCTAATCTGTATGAAAATTACTTGTTTTTTCATAATGAATTGTTTTTACAACTTAGAATGCAAATATTAACACTGATATTCATAAACATATGTCAAATTTTTGCTAACAACAAAATTAAATAGGCTATTTCCATTAATGCAGCCATTTTCTGTTACAATAAAACCATTTTTGCCACTCTTAAAAACAGTTTATGTCCAAAACAAGGCAGAGGGGCACATCCCATCTCCTTTTTGTGTAATTTTCTCTGTCTTGCTCAGCATCAGTCTGCTGAATGTTCCAAAATCTGAATCTGGATTTGCCTCATGTTATTTTGGCTGGAAGAGGCACAGACAAAATGTGGTTCTGCCTCTTTTGATTCTGGATATTTGGCCCGGACACCAACATGTAAACCAGGAGACCAAAACTTTTATACAAATCTTCCATGGCTGTCAGTCTATTCGTATATTTTAGTTTTTTTTATCAGATTCTCAAGGTTTTGCTGCCTTGTTGTTGGTGATGCTGCAGATTGTCCAGACTGGGTCAGAGCAAAAAAAAAAGAAAAGAAAAGAAAACTATTAAAAACTTTATTTTGGATCATTGATGGGAAAATATATTTAGCTGGCCCTCTGGTGTTCTGTGTGCCTGGAACCTGTTTACCTCTGGGTGAACATCCACATCCTTCTCTGTCCCCCAGAGCTCAGAACTGATGTTTGGTTCTGTTGGGCCAGCCAGAGCAGTTCTGGACCCAAGGGTGACACATAAATATAAATGTAATTAGCAATAATAAATATTAAACTGTTATCCTGTCAGAACTGTCTTACTGTAGATGTTAGTTTACTCATTAAACTATTGTTGTTTTAATTTATTCATTTGTTAGGATCAAATGAGAATCACCCATCACTTAATGGTGAAGCTGCAGGAGGTGAAGCTGCAGCAGAGGAGAGTCCAGAGTCCATGGAAGTCTGTGTCGCTGAGGAGCCTCAGGATGACTGCACAGGTCTTACTTTGCTTTTATGGCAACAGTTGTTTATTTATTGTAAATCTATAATGATATTTAACAAACTGAGTCAGGAACGGGGTCAGGAACCCCTCCCTGGGCTGCCACCTTACCGTGGTGGAGGGGTTTGAGTGTCCCAATGATCCTAGGAGCTATGCTGTCAGGGGCTTTATGCCCCTAGTAGGGTCACCCAAGGCAGACAGGTCCTAGGTGAGGGACGAGACAAAGCGCAGCCCACAAGACCCCTTATGATGAGTAATATAAATGGAAACAATGTTCCCTCGCCCGGACGCGGGTCACCGGGGCCCCACTCTGGAGCCAGGCCCGGAGGAGGGGCACGTTGGCGAGCGCCTGGTGGCCGGGCTTTCACCCATGGAGCTCGGCCGGGCACAGCCCGAAGAGGAGACGTGGGTCCCCCTTCCCATAGGCTCACCACCTGTGGGAGGGGCCAAAGGGGTCGGGTGCATTGTGGAATGGGTGGTGGCCGAGGGCGGGGACCCTGGCGGTCTGATCCTCGGCTACAGAAGCTGGCCATTGGGACATGGAATGTCACCTCTCTGGTGGGGAAGGAGCCTGAGCTAGTGTGTGAGGTTGAGAGGTTCCGGCTAGAAATAGTCGGACTCACCTCAACGCATGGCTCTGGCTCTGGAACCAGTTTCCTTGAGAGGGGTTGGACACTCTTCCACTCTGGAGTTGCCCCTGGTGAGAGGCGCCGAGCAGGAGTGGGCATACTTGTTGCCCCCCATCTCGGTGCCTGTACGTTGGGGTTCACCCCGGTGAACGAGAGGGTAGCCTCCCTTCGCCTACGTGTGGGGGGACGGGCTCTGACTGTTGTTTGTGCCTATGCGCCGAACGGCAGCGCAGATTACCCACCCTTTTTGGAGTCCTTGGAGGGGGTATTGGAGGGTGCGCCTCCTGGGGACTCCCTTGTTCTGCTGGGGGACTTCAACGCTCACGTGGGCAATGACAGTGAGACCTGGAGGGGTGTGGTTGGGAGGAACGGCCCCCCTGATCTGAACCCGAGTGGTGTTCTGTTGTTGGACTTCTGTGCTCGTCATGGATTGTCCATAACGAACACCATGTTCAGGCATAAGGGTGTCCATATGTGCTCTTGGCACCAGGACACCCTAGGTCGTAGTTCAATGATCGACTTTGTTGTCGTCTCATCTGATCTGCGGCCGCATGTCCTGGACACTCGGGTGAAGAGAGGGGCGGAGCTGTCAACTGACCACTACCTGGTGGTGAGTTGGCTCCGATGGTGGGGGAGGATGCCGGTCAGACCTGGCAGACCCAAACGTATTGTGAGGGTCTGCTGGGAACGTCTGGCAGAGTCTCCCGTAAGACGGAGCTTTAACTCCCACCTCCGGGAGAGCTTTGAACACGTTCCGAGGGAGGCGGGGGACATTGAGCCCGAGTGGGCCATGTTTCGCGCCTCTATTGTCGAGGCAGCTTATCGGAGTTGTGGCCGCAAGGTTGTTGGTGCCTGTCGTGGTGGCAACCCTCGAACCCGGTGGTGGACACCGGCGGTGAGGGATGCTGTCAAGCTGAAGAAGGAGTCCTATTGGGCCTTTTTGGCCTGTGGGACCCCGGAAGCAGCAGATAGGTACCGGCAGTCCAAGCGGCATGCGGCTCGGGTGGTTGCTGAGGCAAAAACTCGGGCGTGGGAGGAGTTCGGAGAGGCCATGGAGAATGACTTCCGTACGGCTTCGAGGCGATTCTGGTCCACCATCCGGCGTCTCAGGGGGGGAAAGCGGTACGCGACCAACACCATTTATGGTGGGGATGGCGTGCTGTTGACCTCAACTCGGGATGTTGTGAGTCGGTGGGCGGAATACTTCGAAGACCTCCTCAATCCTACTGGCACGTCTTCCACTGAGGAAGCGGAGCCTGGGGACTTTGGATCGGGCTCTCCAATCTCTGGTGCGGAGGTCGCCGAGGTGGTTAAAAAGCTCCGCGGTGGCAAGGCTCCGGGGGTGGATGAGATTCGTCCTGAGTTCCTTAGGGCTCTGGATGTTGTGGGGTTGTGTTGGCTTACGCGACTCTGCAATATCGCGTGGACATCGGGGGCAGTTCCCTTGGATTGGCAGACTGGGGTGGTGGTTCCCCTATTCAAAAAGGGGGACCGTAGGGTGTGTTCCAACTATAGAGGGATCACACTCTTAAGCCTCCCTGGTAAGGTCTATTCAGGGGTTCTGGAGAGGAGGGTCCGTCGGATAGTCGAACCTCGGATTCAGGAGGAGCAGTGTGGTTTTCGTCCTGGTCGTGGAACACTAGACCAGCTCTACACCCTCAACAGGGTCCTGGAGGGTGCGTGGGAGTTTGCCCAACCAGTTTACATGTGCTTTGTAGACTTGGAAAAGGCATTCGACCGCGTCCCTCGGGGGGTTCTGTGGCGGGTACTCCGGGAGTATGGGGTACCAGGCCCATTGATATGGGCTGTTAGGTCCCTGTACGACCGGTGTCAGAGCTTGGTCCGCATTGCCGGCAGTAAGTCAGGCTCGTTTCCGGTGAGAGTTGGACTCCGCCAAGGTTGCCCTTTGTCACCGATTCTGTTTATAACTTTTATGGACAGAATTTCTAGGCGCAGCCAAGGTGTTGAGAGGATCCGTTTTGGTGGCCTTAGAATCGCTTCTCTGTTTTTTGCAGATGATGTGGTCCTATTGGCTTCATCAGCTCGTGATCTACAGCTTTCACTGGAGCGGTTTGCAGCTGAATGCGATGCGGCCGGGATGAGGATCAGTTCCTCCAAATCCGAGGCCATGGTCTTGAGCCGGAAAAGGGTAGCGTGCCCTCTCCGGGTCGGGGAGGAGGTCCTGCCCCAAGTGGAGGAGTTTAAGTATCTCGGGATCTTGTTCACGAATGAGGGAAAACTGGAGCGTGAGATCGATAGGCGGATAGGTGCAGCGTCCGCAGTGAAGCGGGCGCTGTACCGGTCTGTCGTGGTGAAGAGAGAGCTGAGTCAAAAGGCAAAGCTCTCAATTTACCGATCGATCTACGTTCCCACCCTCATCTATGGTCATGAGCTTTGGGTTATGACCGAAAGAACAAGATCTCGGATACAAGCGGCTGAAATGAGTTTTCTCCGCAGGGTGGCTGGACTCTCCCTTAGAGATAGGGTGAGAAGCTCAGTCATCCGGGAGGGACTCGGAGTAGAGCCGCTGCTTCTCCACATCGAGAGGAGCCAGTTGAGGTGGCTCGGGCATCTGGTTAGGATGCCTCCTGGACGCCTCCCTGGTGAGGTGTTCCGGGCATGTCCCACCGGGAGGAGACCCAGAGGAAGACCCAGGATACGCTGGAGGGACTATGTTTCTCGGCTGGCCTGGGAACGCCTTGGGATTCCCCCAGAGGAGCTGCTCCAAGTGGCTGGGGAGAGGGAAGTCTGGGCCTCCCTACTTAGGCTGCTACCCCCGCGACCCGACCCCGGATAAGCGGAAGAAAATGGATGGATGGATGGATGGAGTCAGGAACGTGGATTTCTGCATCAAGGCAAAAATATTGTTCTCAAATCTCTGTCGAAACTGATGTGCAATACTTAAAGCAGAAAACATAATGCAACAAAAAAAATTAGCAAATACGATAAAGAACAATAACACAATATCTTTTAAGTATCACTACAAACAATGCTAGAATATTTGTAAGTTAGTTTTTGTGGAAATTTTATAAATAGTTAATATCTTACCTGTTGTTGATATTGCTTATTGCTTATTCTGACCAGCTTGATGAGCTAATGGCTAGTCTGAGCAGCAGAACCCTGACCAAAGTAATAATAATAAATACACTTTATTTGTATCCACCTTATTCCTACGCCCCATGACGCTTCGCGCGAAATGTGCACACGACTTCCGGTTGACCGGAAACACCGTTTGTTTACATGCGAGTAATACAGTTGAAGACAGTCCAAACTTTGTTGTTTTAGTTCATTAAAAATGTGGGAACACCACTCGTTTTGTTAAAAGAGGAGGGACAAATAAAAAGAAATTACAGATGTTACCTGATCGCGCAGACATAATTTAAAAATACATAAATAGCGAACGCGTTTGCTCCGGCCTCTCGGCTAAGGTTTGTTAGCAGCTATCTCGGCTAAAAATACCGGTCGCGTCTGAGATCTATCGTTTTAAGACAGTAAATCTTCCAAAACTCTCATTAATAAACCCTCCCCGAATAAAAAGATGTTACCTGATCGCGCAGACATAATTTAAAAATACATAAATAGCGAACGCGTTTGCTCCGGCCTCTCGGCTAAGGTTTGTTAGCAGCTATCTCGGCTAAAAATACCGGTCGCGTCTGAGATCTATCGTTTTAAGACAGTAAATCTTCCAAAACTCTCATTAATAAACCCTCCCCGAATAAAAAGATGTTACCTGATCGCGCAGACATAATTTAAAAATACATAAATAGCAACGCGTTTGCTCCTGTCTCTCGGCTAACGTTTGTTAGCAGCTATCTCGGCTAAAAGTCACGGTGTTCTGTAACACCGGTCGCGCCTGACATATATCATTTTAAGACAGTAAATCATCCAAAACTCTCATTAATAAACCCTCCCTGAATAAAAAGAAATTACAGATGTTACCTGATCGCGCAGACACAGCCATAGAGTAGGATGCAGGAACACTCTTTCTTTGTTTTGGGTCCGTGTTGAAAACACTGTTGTTTTAGCCAAAGATTTAGCTTGGTCCGGTTGTTGGTGCAGCCGCGAACAGCACAGCAGGTACCTGAACCCCGGTAGGACATTTCAGTAAACGTTCCGTTTAAACAAAAGCTGTGTTTGCTCCGATAAAATGAATGAAAATAACTTTCAAAAACACCCGCGATCCATACTCCGCCTATGGAATACAGGCACTTCCGGTGTCGGACAGGAAGTACAATGCACATTCGCTTCTACAGTGACACCCTCAGGAATATTGTGGATAGCACCTTCCTACAATGCCTTGCATTGACCAAGGTGCTTAACAGGACAGAAAATATAAAAACCGGTACAATAAATACCGGTCGATTAAAGTGGATTGCTGTCGTCTTTAAACAAATTCAGTATTTTCATAGTGATATTAATAATAATCCACTTCAAAATATTTGAACAGTCCTTTTATCTTTTCAAAATGCATTTCAGAAACACAAGAAAACTTTAAATATTTTATAAAACGGAACGTAGAATGTCACAAACACAAGAAGCTTAAACTTTTTGAAATATATTTTGTTAACTCATCTGTTTTTGATTCTGTTTTGTTATTACAATATGCTTTTTGTTCTCTTGTTATTTTTATTATTAAGGTTTTTTTTTTAAATTAATTTTAATGTACATATTGCTGTTGGTGTGTTGAACTTGTTGTGTTTTATCAGATAATGTTTTTGGCCAACCCCAAAATGCTGTCATTAATGTGATTATTGGCATCAGATGCAGCTCTTTATAAAGTAGAACAAAAATGATCACATACATTAATTTGTTTTCCTTTTCTTAAATGAAATCCAAACTAAAATGAAGTTTAATTCAGTCATTTGAATCTTGTCATTTAAATAAATTACCATTTCATAGCAATTTCAGTGCAGATTAAAATATTTCTTCAGTTTTTGATGAATATACTGTACTTTAATTCAAGTTTGTTTGTTTGTTTGTTTGTTTCAGATCTGTATACAGGTGCTGACCTGCCAGAAAAAATGGATACCTCAGATCCAGGTGGGACTCGCTTCACTCTTAGTTACATGATTAAAGTGTTTAAACTTGTTAGTAATCCAATAAATGTGCTTTTGTTCAGCAACAGTAGATTACCATACTTTCCGGTCTATACCATACTTTCCGGTCTATAAGCCACAACTTTTTTCACAGGCTTTGAACCCCGTGGTTATACAATGCTTCAGTTAATTTCTGTTAATGTTTAAATTTTATTTTGGGATGGGTTAACGAGCTTCCTGCCACCAAAACATTTAGCTTTGTCATACCCAGATGCTCATATAGCTGCCCAATACACGTCTCTCCTGAGGGGTGGGTCCTCGTGACTTTTATTTTACTGTTTAACACACAGACACGGAGTGGAGGAGAGGGGAAATCCCGTTCTCCCCTCCCCATTTCATTGGTTCGACTGTGACCTGTTCGGTAATTTCATTGGTCAGATTTTGTTTTTGTTTTTAACCTTTATTTATACAGGAAGTCTCATCAATACACATCTTTCTTGTGGGGGTGGGTCCTCGTGACTCAGGCTGTGTCTCAATTCATGGGCTGCGTCCTCATGAGTGCGCATTTGTCGGCCGCATACGTCATTGCCCCGCGCGGAGGACTGTCCCAATTCGAAGACTCCTCCTCATGCGGCCGAGGAATGCGGCCTACTTCCTGCCGAAATCGAAGGATGCATTCGTGAATCCTTCCAGACGGAGGCTATCCCAGAATTCATAGCGCCAGCAGAGATTTCGCGGGGGGGTGGGACTTTCTGCGTGCAGAGTCGGGGCTGCTGTGTGTTGTTGAGTCATCAGCTCGTTTTAACAACAACCTCAGCGCGAATATTCATTGAACCTTTATTTAGTCATCTCAAACAACCTCAGCTCGAATATATCTCATTAAAATTTAACTTCAGAAACGACAAAAAAAATTGTGTTAGCTGAATATACAGTATATTAGTGTTTCTGAGTTTACTGTTTTTGAAGAACTGATTACAAATCAGCTTATAAGGGGCGATCTGTTAAAACCCAGAGTGGACCTACGAAATGCAAGCTGTCGAGTAGCTCAACTGGTTAATCAACCTGCGATTGGTGCAGAGATACTTTTCTCGAAGCTGGTTCGAATCTCACTCGGTACGGTTAAAACTTATTTTACGTTTGTCTTTTATTGGATAAAAAAAAGAAGGAGTTTCACAAACTCCTTCCTTTTAATCTCAGTCCTCATTTTTTATCCAATAAAAGACAAACGTAAAATAAGTTTTAACCGTACCGAGTGAGATTCGAACCAGCTTCGAGAAAAGTATCTCTGCACCAATCGCAGGTTGATTAACCAGTTGAGCTACTCGACAGCTTGCATTTTGTAGGTCCACTCTGGGTTTTAACAGATCGCCCCTTATAAGCTGATTTGTAATCAGTTCTTAACAAACAGTAAACTCAGAAACACTAATATATATACATGTATTCAGATAAATAATATATTTTAGCGGCGTCCCTTCTCTTTCCACACACACCAAGCGGCACACAAGAACTTCCCACCCACTTCAAGAGAACGCCCCACCCACTTCAATGCCGGCAAACCTGAAGGCTAGACCGTCCCATTTCAGCAGTTTCGCTCAGCCCACCCGGTCTTGTGAGTGCGTGGCCTACTCGGCCCAGCTAGGCTGGGTCCTCATGAGGACGCAGCCCCTGAATTGAGACACAGCCTCAATGAGACTACCTCACGATTGACTGCCAGTCACATGGCCTCAGGGAGGGATTATGGGTAAAATTTGTGTTCATTGTTCATCATTTCGGTTAGCTGTTTAGCATTGTTCTTCAATCTAGTGATTAGTCTGTTCTTCTTAGCTTAGTTTATGTGTTCATTATGTGTTAGTTTGTGTTGGACCATTTAGTAGAGCAGTGTTTTTCAACCATTTTTGAGCCAAGGCACAGTGTTTTCATTGAAAAAATCACGAGGCACACCACCAACCAAAATTGTAAACAAAGATACTCTGTATTTGCCTATATTAAATATATAGTCATTCTTATCAAAGTGTCTTGAATAGGAATGAAATAAACAGCTTCTCACCGCATACCAAGCACAACGGAGTCTGTGTCGTTGCGTCCCCGGTAAAAGTAAATCCAAACGAAATGTAACTCTCACTGTACTGTCTCGAGCTCACGGTATCTGCCTTATTCTGATATCCACTTATACTAGGGCCTTCATCTGGGTCCGAATTTTGTCCAGGGACCAGATCGGAGTTAGTATTTTTTCTTTTCAAAAACTTTTCCATCACTGTCATAGTCTTGCTAGCAGCTAGCTAGAATGCAATGCTGTCACTGCTGCAATGCTGTCACTGCTACATGTCCCATTCATGCATCACTACTTCTCTTGTTTAAATGTGCAATGCTATGTTCCATACTGCCATCTATCTAGCAATAAGGAAATTACATGATTATGCTGCTCTTAATAAAGAGCTGCGTAATCAAACACCACTCGTGTGATAAATTATTACATTTTATATTGTTTTATGCATCGGTACATATAAATTGAAGACACTACTACAGCACAGACACTCGAAAATGGCATATTATTAGATAATTAATTAGTTTTCAAAGAATATTTTTAGACCAGTTAAGTGAAATTGGATAATTTCCACGGCACACCTGACGATCACTCGCGGCACACGAGTGTGCCACGGAACAGTGGTTGAAAAACACTGCAGTAGAGGGACCATGAGTGAGATAGGAAGTTATCATGAAGACTTGTGGGTTCACTCTGTCTGTGTGTGTGTGTTGAAAAGAAAAATAGATTGTGAAACACCATCTAGCAGTTGAATCTTGATCTACAACGAGCTGCACATTTCTTTCAGATGTGTGCTGCCACTCATGTTACAGCGTAAACACCTGCGGCTTATACACAAATGTAGCTTATATGTGTACAAAATGGTTGTTGATTTTGTTTTGTTTGTTTTATTTAGTGTGCGTGGCTTATATTCGGGTGCGCTCTGTAGACTTGCAATTGCGGTACTTGAAAACTACGGTATTATGGTACTTAAAAACTCTACTGTATTATGCTACTTGAAAACTCTACAGTATTGCGCTACTTGAAAACTACTGTATTACGGTACTTGAAAACTACGGTATTATGGTACTTGAAAACTCTACTGTATTACGCAACTTCAAAACTCTACTGTATTACGCTACTTAAATTCTACAGTACTACGCTACTTGAAACCTACTGTATTACGGCACTTGAAAACTACGGTATTATGGTACTTGAAAACTCTACTGTATTACGCTACCTTGAAAACTACTGTATTACGGTACTTGAAAGCTACTGCATTACGGTACTTGAAAACTACTGTATTATGGTACTTGAAAACTACGGTATTATGGTACTTGAAAACTCTACTGTATTACGCTACTTGAAAACTCTACAGTAGGCCTACTACGCTACTTGAAACCTACTGTATTACGGCACTTGAAAACTACGGTATTATGGTACTTGAAAACTACTGTATTACGCTACTTGAAAACTCTATACAGTATTACGCTACTTGAAAACTACTGTATTACGGTACTTGAAAACTACTGTATTACGGTACTTGAAAACTACGGTATTATGGCACTTGAAAACTTTAATGTAATATGCTACTTGAAAACTCTGCTGTATTACGGTACTTGAAAACTACGGTATTACGCTACTTGAAAACTACTGTATTACGGTACTTGAAAACGCTACTGTATTACGCTACTTGAAAACTCTACTGTATTCCGCTACTTGAAAACTCTACGGTTTTATGGTACTTGAAAACTCTACTGTAATATGCTACTTGAAAACTGCTGTATTACAGTACTTGAAAACTCTACGGTATTACGCTACTTGAAAACTACTGTATTACGGTACTTGAAAACGCTACTGTATTACGCTACTTGAAAACTCTACTGTATTACGCTACTTGAAAACTACTGTATTACGCTACTTGAAAACTCTACTGTATTACGCTACTTGAAAACTCTACTGTATTACGCTACTTGAAAACTCTACTGTATTACGCTACTTGAAAACTCTACGGTTTTACGGTACTTGAAAACTAGCTCAAGTGCTTTCTAGAAAAATGTACATTAGCTCTCTGGTTAATTTCCAAAGGCTCACTCAGAGTTGGAACATGAATGTGGAACATTTCTAGAACTACAATAAACAAGTTCCATGTGTGAACTGTGAAGAACCACAGCGAGGTCGTAGAGGACAGAACATAGTGGGGCTTCAAATGAGAACCACATGCGGACTCTGTATTAGCAGATCATGAAGGAATCTGTGAAGTGCAGCCCTCCTCCACACCTCTGGGCCTTTACAGCCCCTTTGGGTAAGACGGGTCAGGTTTTGGGTAGTCTTCACCAGTCCATCACTCGTGTATGCGTGCAGTCTTCAGGTCTGTTTACTGTAGAGTCACGTTTTCCCCTGATAGCTTTGGACTGTGGGATGAACCTCACAAAGGGCACAGGTAGAATAGGCTGCAGGCGAGTTTGGACATTTGCTGCACTGTTAGAAAAGTCAGCAGATTTATGAGGACTAAAAGAACATGTGAGTGATATCAGCCCACATGGGAGGTGAACCCTGTGCAGGATGATCTGTACGTTCTCTGAACTGATCTCACATCAGCTCATTAAATTTGCAAACGCTGATTGTTTACCCATCTAATGTATTAGAATGTCTGCATGGCTAGTCAAATGTTTTAGATCTCTCTCCCCCCCAGAACAAATTTCTTATTGTTGTGAAAGCTCTATCTCTCCATCAGCACATCCTAGTTTCTCCTCTGGCACACCAGGTCTGAAAGGAAAATTAAAAAGCTGTCTGCACACAGGAAGAAAAAAAACTATTCTGTGGTTTGAGCTCATAGCTTAAGGGAAATGTGGAACTCATATGAGTAGCTGGAAAAAGAGGGAACATTATGCATTAGTCATGTATTATACTGAACTTGGATCAAATGTCTGCCAGAAACTTTACATCTGACTTGTGTGGATTATAGGACATCTTGTGTTCTTGCGAAATAAGTTGTAGTTGTGTCCCATTTAAAACAAGTGATTACACTAGCTTTAAACTCATAATGCAAACTCCAGTTCTTGTTGCATACCAAAGTTTTTGGACTTTTTATTTGTTCGTGAGATTCTTGGGCTATTTTCTCACAGTCTTAGTGGTTTGGATAGAAGAAGATGGTCCCATACCTCTTCTTAGTCACGTAATATTGCATCTAAAATGGAAAAAAAAATGAAAGGAATAGAATTAATATGCTATCCAGGAAAAATCGAGTGTGTTCACATATCTGTTTTCCCTTAAGAGGACATTCCATCACAGTGTGTAAATGTACGGTAGTTTATTTGGCTTAACTTTTTTTTCTTTCTGCTTTCTAGATTTAAATGGCTTGGGAGCAGCTACAGCAGCAACCAGAAGCCCTGAAAAAACAGAAATCGTACTCCGGGATTATCAGATGGAAGTCGCTAGACCTGCCTTGGAGGGGGAAAACATTATAATATGCCTTCCAACAGGAAGTGGTAAAACCAGAGTTGCGGTGTACATTACCAAGAAACATCTGGACAGCAGGAGGGAGGAGGGGAAACCAGGGAAGGTGATCATCCTGGTGAATAAGGTACTACAATCTGAGTCGGGTGCATCTAACCCCTCATGTTCATTTTAGAAGCAAAGAAAGCACTAAAGTTAATTTGACATGTAGGTCAGTCCACCGCAAACTCCATGCCATGAGGTTTAAAGCAAGTTTTCTATAAAACTGTAGTAGGCGTTTTTAGAAGACGTGTTACTGGGGCATTGTTCATTCCTGGAAGCAACCTAATAATTACTTGGTTAGCTGTGTTTGTGCAGTAAAAGGCTTCTGGCTCCTTTTGTAAACAATGCAAAAAAAAATCGTCTGCATCTACTTTCAAGCTTTTCCTTAAACAGTCAAGTAGAGCTTTGAACATTTTTAGCTGTGGTGAGTGTGGCAGACAACTCCTTAAATTGTCAGGAAGTCTGTACTAACAGAGACACTACAGTCTTCAGTTTCACAGACATTAAAGTCATAAACCTCTTGTTTTTCTCACAGATTCCTCTCGTTGAGCAGCATTACGCCGCTGAGTTTTCAGCATATCTAAAGCCCACGTATAAAGTGGAGAGGGTCAGCGGAGACTCCCAGCTCAAAATCTCTTTCGCCAAGATCGTGCAGAGAAATGACATCCTCATCTGCACGGCTCAGATTCTGGAAAACTACTTGGAGAGGGCTAACAGTGGAGAGGATGAAGGGGTGAAGCTGAGCGGTACGATTTTCTACTTCAACATACTTTAATCGTTCAAGCACAAGAGTTTAGCGGTTTTGCTTTTTTCGCTTTTTCTTTAATTTGATCAGAAAGAGGTTTCATACAGGATATTTTTGGCAAAACTATATGGAACACCAAAATGCTCAAAATTAAATAAATAAAACATTATGAAATAAGAAAAAAATCATTTTTATTCTTTTATTTCATAATGGCTTATTTATTTCTTAATGCCACTTTTCAGCAGAATGACTTCAGCTGACAATCAACGTCATTGGGTTGGACCTTCACGCTAGGGGTGTAACGGTACGCTAAAATCACATTTCGGTTCGGTTCAATTACAAGGAGGAATCGGTTTGGTTTATTTTCGGTACAAAAAAAAAGACAAAATAATTATTAATTATTATAATTATTTGTCACATTTGTCATCTGTGTATGTTCCCATACTTGACAGACGAAATTGGTCTTCTGCATTTAACCCAACCACCACCAGGTGGTGCAGTGAGCAGCGAAGTCGCGCTCGGGGAAAATATGCCAAAAATACGTTTGTATAAAAATAAATAAAAGTGACACATTTGGATGATGTTTTAAATAAACAGCACTCTTTATAATAAATAAACTATATTAACAATAATAAAAATCTTAATAAATACAGGTCCCTGGAAAAGTTCAGAGTTCAGTTCAGTCATCACACACTTCTTAGCTGCAGGTGATCTGGTGGATTTCCCTGAAGAGGAAGAAGACAGCTGCTACCTCTGTCCCAGACTGGAAATAAAACACAAAGAGGTAAAAAAAAAAAAAGTTAATAAGATTATGATTTTAAACAAAAAAGATTAATTAGATAATTATAATAAAAGAACAATACCTCTTGAACGGTTGAATCTCTCACTCATCATCATCAGGGCACAGCTTTAATGAGCTCCAGGGCTTGTTGACAATATCAGTTTTTTCATAAAATGATGAACTTTTTATCTGAACTGTTGACGTGATGAATGCCGTAGCGACACTCAAGAACTTTAAAGCCTGCACATATAACAACATTCAGACTTAGATTCAGAGATTTAAAAACTCATACAGTGTGTTATTGCTCTGGACCGCTCTGATTTACCTGATGAAGGATGTTTAAATGCAGCTGCTGTTAGCGGTGTTTGCAACAAGCTGCTTTTTCTTCGTTCACATTCGGATGACGTAGTTTCAAGCGCGTTCACGTTAGATGTGTTGCTGCTGCAGATCCAGTCTTCGTGAAACAACGTCGACACACAGCTTTGGATTTGCGCTCGTCTTTTAGCAAGAAAGCCATAACGTTCCCAAACAGGAGACCACACACGAGATGCTAACGGCTAAATGCTGCACGTGCTACAAGATAATAGCGCCGTGCTGAAACGCGCCCAGGAAATGTAGTTCCGTGGTGCATATATTCTCCTGTTAATAACGTTTGATGTGTGAAAAAATAACCAAAACGGTACGCAGGTGGACCGAACCAAACGTGCCATACCGAAACGGTTCGGTACACCCACGTGCACCGTTACATCCCTACTTCACACCCACTGGCTGAGCCTTCACGTTAGTTTTCCTGAATACCTGCTCACTGGTACAGCTTGGTTAATCTTGTTCAATTCAAAGAATTAAAACAGCGAGTCCTCCCATGTGCGCTCTCGTGCGTGCTCCCGTTGCGCCAGTCAATTTTTGGCAGTCCATCACTTTTTATCACGACACCTGTATCTTCTGAGAATTTAATCCTCTCATTTTGATCTGCTAACATTACCTGAGCTGAACGAAATTCATGCAAATCTTCCATCCTTCTTAACTGTTGACCTAGCAAGTTGCTGCTAGCTGCTATGCTAGCTCTACCGGTGAGCAGGTATTCAGGAAAACTAATGGACGTGAAGGATCAGCCAGTGGGCGTGCAGGTCCAACCCACTGATGTTGATTGACAGCTGAAGTCATGCTGCTGAACAGTGGCATTATGAAATAAATAGGTTGTCATGAAAAACACAATTATGAAATAAAATTAAAAAAAATTTAAGTCATAATAATGAGCTTAGTTACTTATTTTATAATGCTTTATTTATTTATTTACTTTTGAGCATTTTGGTGTTTCATAAAACCATGCATCCTATGCAGTGTTGTATGTATAATAATTTTTACAAAACCTTTTATAGAGAAAATTTGGCATGCAAGTGCAATACAGTACTGTCTATAAATTGTCAGGATCCTGTATGAAATGGAGAGCTAAAAATACTGTATGGTACATAATGTGTTGCAAAACTGCATTTACATAAACTTCAGAATGCCAGGCTGAACTTGAGATTTTCAAACAATGTTTGGCGTGATAAATGGCCGTATACTAACAAGAAAGAGCTGATGGAAAGCAAATGAAGATCTGAATCCATTAGTAAATAGAAACTAGGACAACAATGAGCAGGTACAGGAAGAGCAGAAAACAAAACCGAAAGCTAGAAAAGGGAAAATCCACAATGACACAATATACAATGCATAAACAAAAGCAGGACAACACTAATATAAGACGTTAATTCTTGGTTCCAATTTTTCGTTGGACATGAAGAAAAATGTTCATTATTGGTTAAGTTTGCAATGAAAGATTTAACCTACATTTTGATTCCTGTTGGTGTCCACAGCTAAACACAGATGCACCTCCAAATGTAAAAATGGTTGCACCATCTCTAGTATTTTTATGTTTTACCTGTTTGCTAAAATCTGTCCTGGACGTCACTTTCAGCACTGATCGGTTCTGGAATAGAACGCCTCCCGGAGGATTCTGAGCAGGATTTCCCCCGACGGGGATCTTGTCAAAGTCTTCCGACTCTGGTGTTTGCTTTTGTTGGCAGTCACCAGTCCAAGGTGGAATAGCCACCTCAGAGGAACATATGCTGTTTGTTGAAGCACTTGAAACCAAGTACAGGCCACATGTCTGTTGGAGCCATCAGTCTGTGGCTGATCAAATTCACCTGAGAGCCTCCATCACGATACATCAAGCTGCCACTTTACGTCACTTTCCCTCCTGAGACAAATCTGAAACACGAGTGATTTTCATCTACCTTTGCTTTTTGCTTTCGTTTTATGCAAATCATTTGAATTAATTTTTAAATCAATAGTTTAAATGTTTTCAACTAAGATTCTGTGGACAAGTTGGAAACAATAAATTATATACAATATAGGTATAACATACATATATAAATAAAATATCAGTGTGCATTGTGAGTCTTGTACATAGCACACTGAAAGCTAATGCTGCTGCAGCCAGACTGAGTACGTCAAAAAGATACAATGAAAATACAGTATTGGTCCAAGAATAAATGCAAAGCAGGCTTTAGCATATTATACTAAAGTTGGACTTAAAAATCAGGGATAGGATAAAAGGAGACAGCTGTGAAATAAAGACTGGAATAAAAGGTTGGCTGCAGCAGCAGTCATTGCAAGATTTTCTCAAAAGGTTTCTGACATTGCCTGATTTTCTTTTATGTTAGTCAAAAGTTGCTGAATGGGTTATCTGTGAGCCTGACACACTGATCAACAACCAATTTAGTTTCAGAACCAAAGATTTTCATACAGTCTTCCAAGACTAAATGTTTTGTCTACAACGGCTGAAATTGTATGGTGTGAACCCAGCCTTACCTGCTGTACATAGCTTTTAGAGATGTCTTAGTTTGGATGGGTTTTTAAGGATTAAAGACCTGCAAGACAAAAGTAACACTAAAACCAGAGTAAATTGCTGCTCTTAAAACAGCTTCAATTTAGGCCCTGTACACACGTAGCCGTTTATCAGTAAAACCGAATAGTTTATCATGCGGTTTGGCCTTTCATCCACACGTGAACGCCGGTTGATGCAACTACAGTATAAACGAATAATAACAAAACTCCGACCAAAGTGGAGATTTGAGAATTCTCCGCGTTCAAATCTGCGTGTGGACTTCAGAACCGGAGGTTTCTGCTCCACCTCCTCCAGCTGCTGCGGCACTGACAGTCACATGAAGCTAGATTCATACTCGACGCGTCGCGCAGTGCGCGAGGGTGCGCGCTCCAAAAGTGACGCAATTTCACAGTCCCCGCCCCTGCGCGTTGGCCCCGCGCGTGGGATTAGCGCGTGTCGTGCACCTCTGAATTTTTGAAACTCTGCAAGCCTATGCGCGCGCCGTGGGCGCTACGATTTGATTGACAGGTCCCCACCGACAGCCTTCACCCTCTTCACGCCGGAGCCTGCAGCTGTTTGCGCCGCTGTGGTCGTGGAGACGGCGTCGCGACGCATGGAGGAATGTTTTGTGACACAAATGTATTAAATTCTCCTTCATTCCTGATCTGGAGTCGGACTTTTCTTTTGTTTTTTCGCCAAAAGTCACGTGATCGCTTTCTCCTCCGCTGACTCCATGCATTAAAACCGCAAATAAAGACAACAGTTCAGCACGCGAGCGGAAAGCTATTTGTTTTTGTTGTGTGATTTCAAACAGTTCTTCTTCTACGGTAGATTTCTTCTTCTACACCTTTCTTGCAACATATGCACAGGTTTTAGAGGGTACTGCCACCTGCTGGTCGGTAAAAGAACAGCACTTTGCCATGCCCCGCCGTGCGACAACTATAAACACAGAGGCGACACTGTAAACGCATTTCGCCGCACGGCACAGTGCACGCGCAGCGCGCGCGCTCCAGCCTGCGGACCAAAGCGCGAGTCTAACTCAGCCTTAATGCTCTAAAAAAAGTGCTAAAAAGTCAACATACCTGCTTTGACATGATTCCCAGTCGACATCTTTCTGCGTTTTATTAATTTTGTACTCCAACACGGTATTTAATAGTAGTTCAACCTCGCGGTCTGTCCACACAAACTAAAGAAAATAAATAAATAACAGGAAGTCGCGGCTGAAGTTGGAGGGTTGTGACAGCACTACACTGCCACCTATGGGTTCAGCATATTCTTTACAACGCTCTCTGGTGAAATAAAACGGGACATGTAGACAAACATTTTAAATATTCGAACATGTATGGACAGAGATTTTTTTTGCGCAAATATTCGTTTTTCAAACACCAGGCTACGTGTGTGTACAGGGCCTTAAACATTTTCTGGACGTTTCATGTCTATGCTTTCTTATAAACGTTTACATTGTCATCATGCCAGTCATGATTAAACTCTCCAAACAGAGCTTGTTTGAAGAGCCATCTATAGCAGGTGAGATTATTATTGTTCAAAACTTTTCCGCAGAACCCCACTTTCAAAGGTTTGAAACTATCTCAGCAGCAAGTTCTCCAGCAGATGTTATTGTGGGTTCAAACTGCTGCGTCAAATGTTCCGAGGAAAGCGCTGAGTCGTGGGGGAGGATTTCTCCTCTTTTCATTCAAAGAAATTACCTTGTTTTGTTTAAGGACATGAGTCAACATGATAAAATGATCAGTGCTTGGTTCAGGAAATTGTCTTTCCTCCCCAATGTCTTTTTGCCAGTGAGAAATTATTAAATGTGAATTACATGGTTTAAAACACCAATCAATGCTCTTATTACTACCCATTATTACCTTGTTGTCTAATGTTTAAAGAACAATCATGCATATTTATTTGAATTTGCCATCTTTTCTGTAGATCTGACGTTGATCATAATAGATGAGTGTCACCACACCCAGAAAGGAGGTGTCTACAACCAGATCATGATGCGATATTTGAAGCAAAAGCACAGGAACATTAAGCTCAAGAAGGAGGAGAAGGATCCAGTACCCCTCCCTCAGATCCTGGGCCTGACTGCCTCACCCGGAGTTGGAAAAGCCAGCATGATGGCGAAAGCTGTGGAGCATATAATGCGAGTAAATGCTGTTCTGTTTTCACTGAATAACTGCTTAAATTAAATATATTTTTCCTTTATTTATTGAGACTCTTAGTCCCAAAAACAAACTTTAAAAATTCCCAACATTCATTAAAAAATTTTGAGCCTTACCATATTTTCCGGCGTATAAGTCGCACCGGATTATATGTCACATCAGTCCAAAAAAAGCATCATGAAGAGGATAAAAACATATATAAGTTTCTTCAGAGTATAAGTCGCATTTATTATGCATCACCGCTGACCCTTTTTTTCAAATAGGAAGGCGGTTCCAGCAGATCCTCTGATTTTATCCTCAAATGGTGTCCCTATTGAGTTTGTTGATTCCTATAAATATCTGGGTATCCTGGTTGATTCACATCTCTCTTTTAAACTCCACGTGGAAAACCTAGTGAAGAAACTGAAAGTTAAACTGGGTTTCTTTTTCAGAAACAGATCATGTCTAACACTGAATGTTAGGAAACGCCTTGTATCTGTGACTTTCCTTCCCTCCATTGATTACGGTGACATTCTCTACATGAATGCTCCTACAAGCACCCTGCGGATGTTGTCTATCATGGTGCACTAAGATTCATAACTGGCTGTGATTATCGTACCCACCACTGCACCCTGTATTCACTGGTTAACTGGACATCATTAACCTCACGCAGACTCTTCCACTGGTACATTTTCATCTTTAAATCACTTCTTGGTCTGCTGCCCTCATACATCTCCTCCTACATGTCTTTGCGTGAGTGCAGCTACAGCGTGCGCTCTCAGGACATGATTACCTGCAGTGTTCCGTCAGTGAGGACTGAACTTGGAAAAAGGGCCTTCTCCTACTCCGCTCCTGCTTCATGGAATATCTTACAAAAAGATCTGAAGCTCTCGAACTTGACTTCTCTAAATGGTTTTCAGAATCTGTTGGAATCCTGGCAAAAACCAATGCAGATTTGTTCCTGTCTTTGATTTTATACATCTACCTTATAATGTTTTGCTAGTTTTTTGATACTTTGTTAAAAAAAAAATGTATTTCTCTCTTTTGTTTTTTTCTCTCTTTTGTTTTCTATTGTTTATTGTTTAAGGAAATTCTACCATTGCTGTTCATCGTTCTTTAGTTTTAGCAGGTCGCTTTCGTAAATGAGCCTATGAGGCTCAATAAGATTTACCTGATTAAATAAAGGTTGAATGAATAAGTCACAGGACTGGCAAATCTATGCAAAAAAACTGCAACTTATATGCCTGAATAAACGGTATATACTGTACTTAGGTTGGAATGGCTAAATTAGATTGTAACAGTTTACAGCACTTCTAACTGCAAATGTGCATCTCTTTGTCACAGATTTGTGCAAACTTGGATGCTACAAGAATCATGACGTGGAGCTTCGAAGGAAACCAGAAGAAACCTAGAAAACAAACAATGTCTGCCGAGGACAAAAAAGAGGTGCGTTTTCTCACATTAAACTGTTTTATCATGAACTTAACTGCAGATTTATTTAATAATGACAACTTTGAGTGCATATTTACCAAATATCTGCTTTTAGGATCCGTTTGGTGATGTTATCAAGACAATCATGAATGCCATTCATGATCATGCCAAGTTCGTCCCCACCTGTGACCTGGCCTCTCAGAATTATGAACAGTGGGCGGTTCAGAAAGAACGACAAGGTAAGAAGTGGAATTTATCCTCGTCCTAAAGAGGTATCAATGGATAAAAATTACATTGGATGCAGCATTACACACACACACACACACACACACACACACAAAAATGATTTAAATAGAAAGGTAGATTTTTCATATTTTCCAGGAATACGTCGCTTTAAAAATCCAGAGCATCTTTTTGTGAATATATAATGTTTGAATTTTTTTCCACCATATTTTCACTAGCTTTATTGTCCTGTTGTACTTCAGCACTTACCCTTAGTTATAAACCTGCCTTTTATTTGTATTTACTTGTTTATGTTGGACTATTTCCTTTTAGCTGCCAAAGAGGAAAATCAGAAAGAGCGAGTTTGCGCAGAGTACCTTCGGCGGTACAACGAGGGTTTGATTCTCAGCAACACCATTCGGATGTGTGATGCCCTTAGGTGCCTGAAAAAATTCCACGAGGAGCAAATGAAGAAGAAAACATCCGTAGATGATGAGCAGAACATACAAATAACCGACACGGAGAGATTCCTCTTTGATTTGTTCAAAGGTGATGATTTTAAACTTTTTGGTTGTCACAAGTTCAACTGCAAACTATGTGTGTCACAATATTATTGTGAAGGTGGAGGTCTAAGGAGTTTGTTGCCTCCCCCTGTAATTTACTCTTTTTTTCAAACCGTAGCTAATTTGCTTAGAGTTGAAGCTGTAAAAGTTTACTTTTGCTTTAATCTCTGAAATGTACACCCTACAGATAACAAAGAGGAGCTGGAGAGGCTTGCAAAGATACCAAATTATGAAAACGACAGCCTGGCCAAGTTAAGAACAAAGATTTTGCAGGAGTTCAGCACTAGGAAGGAGGCCAGAGGGATAATTTTTACTAAAACGCGCCACAGCGCCATTACTCTAAGTCAGTGGATTCAAGAAAACCCCAAATTTGCCGACATCGGAGTGAAACCCTCACATGTCATTGGAGGAGGAGACCAGAGCGATGTTAAACCAATGACTGCTGTAAGTGCACAATATGCAAGCCACCTTCAGTTGAACTGTTGTAGTCTGAGCATTTTAAATGTGACTTACATTTGTCTTCATCAGGCTGAGCAAAAGGATGTGCTGAAAAAATTCAGAACTGGTGAAGTGAACGTGCTGGTTGCTACCACTGTGGCAGAGGAAGGTTTGGACATACCTGCCTGCAATTTTGTTATCAGATATGGCCTTTCAACCAATGAGATCGCCATGATTCAGGTCAGTCATACAAACTGGGACAGTTTTTTCCATGCCCATGATGGAAAATGTGATTTGTTTTTATCTCTTTTCCTGAGTGTGTTTTTCTATGTTCATCCAGCCATTATCTTTACCCGATTCTTCCTTTTTGGGTCGCAGGGGTCATTGGTGCCCATGTCCAGCTATCACTGTGCGAAGCAGTGTACACCCTGGACAAGTCGCAAGTCCATCACAGGGTTTTTCTATATCATGTATTTATACGTAAAAAAAAAAAATCAAAGATTCACAAAAATACGGTATATATAAATCAATAAAAATAAAAAAACAAGATTTTTTTTCAGAATCAGCTTTATTGTCATTGCACTGAAGCAATATTACATTTCAGTGCACTCTGTCCGAGAGAAACATAACAAACAGACATAGGGAGACACAGACATAGGGAGACGGAGGCTGCTGGCCTCGAACACCCCTTTTTTCAGATAAGGAAAAAGAAACACGAGGGAGAGTGTAGGTGTAAAAAAAAAAAATCAAACCTCACACGCTGTCTTAGATGGAACACAGTTTGAAAGTTGCAAAAAAAAATGACCTCAGCACATAAAACAGCAACATATTGATGATATCATACTACAGCAAACCCCCGATTTACGAACGAGTTAGGGACCTAAGAACGGTTCGCAGCTCGATCCGTTCGTAGGTAGGGGGTGAAAATTATATTAAAAAAAAAAAATTATTCATTCATTCATTCATTCAACCTTTATTTATCATGCTAACGGAGCGCGCACACACATTAAATGTACAGTAGTGTACTGTAATGTTAAACATTGCTATTCACATTTACAGAATAAATAAAAATATATTTTCTTACTTTGAGATGGTCAAAGCCGACATCTTAGGTTGCCATGCGTTGATTGTTGTCGGGGCCGAGCAGCGCGGCGGCCGGCCAGTGAACCACCGCAGCTGCTCCAGACCTGTGTTAGCTAGCTGGCTAGCTTCTGCTAGCCAAGCCATGAGCTGGTGTTGGAGCGGCGGCGCGATCAATCTGTAGCTCCTGCTCCAGCCTGAGACGTCCACAGAGCTCACAGAGACGTTTCCAGCTCGTAATTAATCCATATGAAGCCATCCTGGTCACCAGTCTTCGGCCGGCTACCGTGTTAGCTCCCGTGTTAGCTTCTGGAGCTAGCCAGGCCAGAGCCTGGCCGGAGGTGTTCGCGTGGCGGCCTGACACGATCACAGATAAATCCGCTGCTGCCTGAGACATCCACAAAGTTCACAGAGACGTTTCCAGCTCGTAATTAATCCATATGAAGCCATCCTGGTCACCAGTCTTCGGCTGGCTCCCGGGCAGCTAACCTAAAATGGCGTCCGGTGTTCTGTGACCGGAGACCCCAGTGACTGAACCTAAAATGGCGTCCGCCGTCCGGTGTTCTACATTAATTTGTGACCGTGTAAACTGAAGACCTACTTCCTGTTGCCCAAGATTGCTCAGAAATTGCTCAAAAATGATCAGAAATGATCTTTTTTATCATAATTATTATTTATAAAGCCTTTAAAACAACCAGAACATGAAATTAAGAACATTTAAACACAAAAACACACAAAAAAAAAAAAATTTTTTTTTTTTTTTAATACAGTAATTTCATATTTTTATTAAATATGATATGTTCGTAGGTCCCGTGGTTCGCAGGTCGATGGGGTCGTAGGTCGGGGGTCACCTGTACATTTATGTATGAGGAAACCGACAAGGGCAGTGAGTTGTCTGCGGAGTCTGACAGAAAGTTCCATAGTCCTGATAAAGATGGTACAGTGTCTATCAGCCAGCTCAATCTGACACAGATCCACAGATGTCCTCAGGAGGGGAGCAATGGGGGGAGGGGGGAGCTTCTTGTTCACATAAACAACCAGGAGAAGTTTGAGATAGTTGGCCAATTCAAGGCTGAGTGGGAAAGCCCAATTCAGAGAACACAGTTATTTTGGGTCAGGCAGCCTCTGCTTGAATTTCCATGTCTGCCATCATAATTCTGCTGGTTTGTGTCACTGGTGATTCCAAACAGCCAAATTTTATGGTCCCACAGCCGGACCGAGCTTGTAGCCTACCCCAAGGTTGATTCCTTCCCACCAGTGAATCCCAGGAGCCGCAAGTGGCCTGCAATTCTCAGAAATCATGTCCAGCTAAGGCTCAGCTAAGGCTCAGCTCATGCAGCATCTGAGTCTGAGAGCTTACCATTCCTTCATACAAGGCAGGCAGCCTTACAATTGCCAGAATCGCTGCCGCTGTCTTCCGAATTTGTCGATATGCCAGATACCCGCCAACACCAAAAATCAGAAATCTGGTTATCGTAAATCCAATTTTTATTTTCACTATTGAATTTGATTCAAACTTGTTTGAATAAATGACTGTGTGACCTTAATGCTCTATTTACACTATTACATATATTATTATACTGATGTTTAATTTACACTTAATTTAAATATTAAAAATAACCTCTGTCCTCAAGAGTTTAGCAAAAGCGCTACCTACACTGTACCATTAACCGTTACCGTTACCATGTAACTGGGACCATGTGTACACAATTTCGTTCCACCACATGTATGACAAATTAAAAAAACTCTGACTCTGACCATTAGGAAACAAGAATTTCCACATTAACAAGATATCAAATATAGAAAACAATTGTAACACTTTTTCTTATTTACTCTGTACAATTTTATTTATCAATGAATTTAGCACACAAAGTTTAAAGCTCCACTGACATCATCTTTTAACTTTCCATAAAATGGCACAACATATATATATATTAAGATTGACCTCTGATCGTTTTTGCTAAAACAATGTTAAATTAATTAAAATTCCTCTCAAAAACAGTTTAAAATTAGCGCCTTTTTTTTACATGATAAATACGTTTTTTCCCGTCGCGCGATTATGACGTCACACACAGAATCGCCTCAACTGCGCACATTGTTTACAATGGAGAAGATACAAACGCGATCCGTCCAATTTAGCCATTTAAAACTTTATATTTTAGCGGTTTGTCTTCAGAGAAGCCAAAGTTATTTCCAGTAAACAGCAGGTTATAATTTTTTTTCAGCTCCTGCTGGTTTTTGGAGACTTTTCACTTCAGGAAGTGAGCAGGTGTGTGATCACTTACACCAGCTGCAAGTTGAGAGGCAGAAGGAATTCTACAACATGTAAATCGTTTCCACAGCACTGAAATGGTAATATATTAGTTAATGTTTCTAATAATTATTCAACATTATTAGTTATTAGTTTGTGTACAAAACAATTTGCACAGGCTCCTGCTGATCATGTTGCTTCAATTTGTCAGCTTTGTTATTTAATCCAGTCAACATGTTGAAAATATTTCATATTTATTTTTCTATTTAATTTGGACATCACTTGGTGTTATAGTGGTGTATCATTAAAATGATGGAAATACATGACATTAGTTTGACCCATTGTCTTAATATACAGTATACTGCATATAATATATACTGTGTGTGTCTGTGTGTTTTATCATCAATTCACAGAAATGTCTTCACCTGAAGAGTGGACCCAGGTGGAGGAGAACAAACCTTGATATTGTTAAAGAACAGATGGAGACGTCTTCATGATCTGTAGAACACCAGGACTGATGCTGCAGAAAGCTACGTTTGTGCATCAAGACATCAAAATATGCAGAAATACTACAACTGGCCAGAGCATTGAGATGAAAATGAATCAATGAAAATATGAATTTAATATTTTTTCTGACAGTTCAAATGAACATATTGTTTGAAAAAAAAAGGATAACAATGAACCAAGTGTTTCTGTAGTTATGTGTAAATAAAGTTACAGTAGTACACTATATTATCTGTTAGTGTTGAGTTATTCTTTGTGAGAATATTTGTGTATCTGTTTTAATTTCATTCGTTCATCTACAACTCACAGCTCGTACTTTAGTAAAAACAAAATTGGTGAATGTTAAAAAAAACATTTTATTAAAATAAAACCATCCCATATTATCAAATATATGAAAACCTCTGGGGAAACATTAATATGAACAGATTATCAAAAAAAATTGAGTTTAAAAAATATCAGCAAGTGGTGTTTGACTTCATCAGCTCTGTAAAAATGACACTTTACAGCTGTAAATCTGCAAAATCAGAATTTTACTAGAAATTCAATTTTACTGAGCAGCTGTGTCATTAAGAACTAGTTTCTCCTCATCCTGCTGCTTGTACACTTCTTCAGACTCCACCACCTCCTCGTCCACGCTCCTGGATGTCCAGGTGTTGTAGGTCTGGACGCAGAGGACATCTGGGTCCATTATGGGCTGAATGCTGCATCCACTTTGTCACTTCCCTCATCAGAACCACAGAAAATCAACAGATTTACATCAAAGAATATTGTTGAGTACTATTCTTTTTGTTGATGCAATCTTACCTGCTGTGATGTGAAAGTCTGGGTTGTACTAGTGGTTCAGGAAGAGCCTCAGGTGATGGACTGGAGACCTGGAAACCTGAAAACACAAACAAAATAAAATAAAAGAATAATATATTTAACAGATATTTTAAAAGGGACTAATTTTTTAAACTATAAATTAATGTTGAATAATTATTAGAAACATTAACTAATATATTACCATTTCAGTGCTGTGGAAACTATTTACATGTAGAATTCCTTCTGACTCTCAACTATCAGCTGCTGTAAGTCCTCACAGAGCTGCTGCACTTCCTGAAGTGAAAAGTCTCCAAAAACCAGCAGGAGCTGAAAAAAAATTATAACCTGCTGTTTACTGGAAATAACTTTGGCTTCTCTGAAGACAAACCGCTAAAATATAAAGTTTTAAATGGCTAAATTGGACGGATCGCGTTTGTATCTTCTCCATTGTAAACAAGGTGCGCAGTTGAGGCGATTCTGTGTGTGACGTCATAATCGCGCGACGGGAAAAACCGTATTTATCATGTGAAAAAAAAGGCGCTAATTTTAAACTGTTTTTATTTTAATTAATTTAACATTGTTTT